>JAAGOF010000185.1:897301-932911 GCA_010645155.1 Tigriopus japonicus | reverse complement strand
TTCAGCTGACCTCTAGATCTTGAAATCTTCAAAAGGCTGACCTTCTAAAGTGTCAAGGCTTCAAACGAACTGGAGGCAGACCAGAATTATGTATAAAGCGATTGGAAAATGATTAGGTCGTAAATTGACTCCAGTTTGACCGCCATTGCTCCTAGAATCTCTTTTTCTCTAGCTGGCGAGATGGTTAAGATCCGTTCCCTAATCTCCATCCTTGTTCCATAGTTCCTTTTAAAAGTTAATCCAATGTTTGTCTTAGACGTTCCCACAGTTCCTTTACAGCATTCTCAACTTACTGGTGGAGCCAGATCCAGGTAATGACCCAAGAGCTGGGAGCAAAGTGTACCGGATGTGTTCGACCAAGGTTGAATCTATTTTTCAAGACCGAAAGCAAAGTTATTTGGTTAATGCACGTATTGCTGGCATTTTTCCTTGAAAGCTTGAAAGCCGATTGAGGAACCCTCTTTGGCGGTCTTTTGTCTTGTCAATGCAACTCAGACCAAGCTGAAGAAGCATCATGTCCTTGGTTGTTATACGTAGTGATGCATTGTTTCGATCCTCGTTTGATCCTGAAGGGTACTTGTTCAGCTGCACGTGAGTGTGAAAGGTTAGCAAGAGAAGAACCTCGACAGCAATTTGTTTAAGCAGTCATGCTTCGTTGAATAGATGAGGCTCTGACGATGTAAGGCCGTGCCCAAGACTGCTTTGTTCCCTCTTGGTCTTCTTGGCCTGAGCACAAGACTGTTGTCGAATACTGGTTCATGCTAATGGGGAAAGATGCTCTTCGCCTCTCGTCCTTAACCGACAAATGGCAACTAAGCAACTATGAGTGGAACCTCTTTCAGAACCTTCTATTTACGTACTCGTGGGCCAAGACGAGTCAAATCTGACGAAGCCCAATTCCATCCCTACACAACAAGCTTTTAAAGACAGATCTCAGATGATGGTAAGAAAATAAAACACCCATGCTCAGGTCCAGGAAATGTCAAGTCCGATAGACACGCTGTTGGTTACCCATTGGTCAGTCTAATCTTGAGGAGTTAAGTGCCGAAACAAGTCATATTTCACCATCAATCACCAGATTAAAAAAGTACACACTCTCGAGCACGAACGTACATCGTGGTTAAAGCATTGGGAAGCACTAGTTGGTCTTCCTTCACTCCTGCCTGCTAGTGGCAAAGCTGAAGGAAATGGCCGTGAAAGCTCGTGGATGATTCGATTTGGGTCTTAAAAGAGGGTTAATGCACAGTACAAGTTACGGATGCATTTTGCCACATGTTCGAAAAAAACGGAGTTTGAAATCCATTTGAGAGGGAAAAAGGGAACAAAATACATTAAGACACTCGCATAGAATGAATTCTTTCCGTAAATCTGGGCTGTGGTTGAACCATCTAATCCAATTACAGCTAAGTCAATAAGCCTTTGAAGAGAACAATCTCAACACTAACCAACAAAGTCGATGTTTAAGATTGGATAATATCTAATCAGTGAATCATTCTTGCCTCTTCTTTAGAACAATCGAATAGAGATGATGGTTCTTCTTTTATTGTGAAGAACTGTTCAGTTTGAATTCACCTCTTTTTGGTTGCTCCATATTGACTTCAAAAGTTCAAATCGAGCTTTCTATTTCTTCTTCGTTATATTTTCCGTCAAACAAAAAGTAAAAACAAAAGATCGGTTCGGATGAAATGGCCTGAATCTAACATCATCTAAAGTTAATGATGTAAAAGGATTCGACTCTGCTAGTCTGCATCTTCTCAAGTTCCATTGGCAATCAATGCCATCTGGACATCGTGTTCGTAGTAGTATTTATTCTATTCTCTTCCCCCTTCGATTATCCCCTTTCGAAAACGAAAGCACGTAGGCGCTAGATATAAAATGGAGTTTGAGCTAAAAATCTTCGATTTTTTTATGTCCAAAAACCAAGTAAACAGAAATATTTTTAATTTTGAACAAAGTTATTTCAACTTTTGTCATGAATCTTTCAAACACAAACATGGGCACTAAGAATTTCATGGCGAAGAGTATCTGTTATTTTGTAGTCAGCCAATGCAATGCCGGTTTCGGTTTCGGTTAAGAGTCTTTTCGGTCCATCCCTACTTTAAACACGGAAACACTCGCTTATTCTGGCCGCTCTAAGCAAAAAGGAGCCTTGGAATCCGGATACTTTGCCTCTGATGGCATGTCCAAGTCATAGAAGCCTGGGCAACGTCCCAATGAGAAAGAGGTTTCACCATTGTTGGATATGACCAAAAGAAAAACTTTTGGCAAAAAGTGGGACGTAGTATCCTTGAGGTACGCACGTCGACCCAAAACACGATCAGCCATCACGTGCGGACAATACTCTTTCATCGGGTTCATAGTTTCTGCATGGCTGGCCAACGATGCTCAATCGACATTGCGGTGGCAAAAAAATGACTTCTCAATCAAAACCGTTCTTACAGTTTTGAAAAAGGACTCAGTTCCATTCGACGAACCACTATCAGAAACAGAGACATAAATTGAATTTGAATCCATCAACAGATCCAATCGGTTTTGCTAAGCCGTTAGAAATCTGTGATCAAGTGAATCGGACGGGTGGCCCTCGATTGAAGTTCCTACGTACTCTAGTGGACATTGTTCCAATCTCATCATCTCGCTCTGGTTCCAAATGTTCCAAGTGCTTGGGAGTCTCCTGACCTGTTCCATCATATTTTGCCCAAGAAGAGAAAACGAGATGAGAGCAGAGAAGATTCGAGCAAAGCAAAGGGGACAGACGGAAGGGACGGATAGTGGGTGCTGGGATTGCAGAAATATATGAAAAGGCTCTCGTTTTTTTCCGCAATCATTCAAGATCTGATGAAAGGAACTCGATTTTCGGTTCCCAACAATTGGCAAAAATGCGCTCAAGTTCATCATCGAGTTCTTGTCCGAAAGTTGGGGAGCTTGGCCACGGCAGTACCTGATTAAAGTCGGGCCTCAACAATAAGCTTATCATCCTTCTTCCAAAGTTCGTCCGTCTGAGCTAGCTCGTGTCGACTTCAGCTTTGCTAATGGCTTCGTATTTACGGTATTGGGTTGGCCAGTGGCCTCGTACAGGGGAGAAACGTGCCCAGAACTTGGATGGGATTTTGCTTAGCCTCATCAGTTATGATTAGAGGCAAATATTAGTGGCTTCATTCATCATAAAGTTTCGGGGAAAGGACAACTTTGAGCCTTCTGTTTCTTCGACTGATGTTCTGAAAGAGCCAAACTGGATTACCTGCCATTCAAACAGTTGTATCGTGTGTCCGAAATTTGTCCTTTCATGTCTGAAAACTTTCTGGCCAGCCCAAAAAAGGTTTCAATGCCCAAGTCAGAAGGACAGCGACCGTTTTGCAGTACGTAGATGTTGCTTCGTTTCTCGAATATCCAGAAGAGGCGCCATCTGTCATTCGCCGCAGTGGTTCCACCTTAGTTCCACCATCCATTGCACTCTCCATATCCAATTGCTACCACTGGATCCTCCATTGGATTCGCCTGACTGAGCAAATCTTAAGAAGGTCTAGGAAACTACTATTTCTTTTGTACCCCATGGTCTAGTATATACATACGGAACATCGATAACCATGTTCCACCGTACACTGTATGACTAGTGGAAATTGCAATCCATTCCAGACGAAGGGGGATTTTAAAAATGTAATGTTCGCGGACAAATAACCGGAGACTCGAGCGATCACTAAAAACATAGCAAGTAAATCATCCCTAGTGTATTTTGGGTCTTAAACCAAGCGTTTACAATGCCCAAATTGTGCAACAGCCTGTTGAGGGGGATTCTTGAGCAATAAAATTCATTTCAGTTCATTTGGCAATGGAATCGGGATAAAGATGGAACAAAAAGGATGGTGCCTAACTACAAACGTAAATCTATATTGCATGATACACTTACCTGTGTAGACAATGAGTCTGCGCAACTGATTTCACCTCCACTTTTGGATCTGACCAAGTGTACTTTACTGGAATGTTGTTGCTGTTGCTGTTGTTGTTGTTGTTGTTGCTCCAAGCTTCGCTTGCGTCTTCGTTTTTCTCGTTGTCTTTTGCAGCGCAAAGCCGTTAAAGTGACGATAACAAAAGCAATGAGCACAATCAGCGCTCCGGCAATCACAATGGCGATGATGTATTCCATGTTGAAACGTTCTTCCACAACATCCTGAAACACAATTTGAACGGAATGGCCCATTATCCTCAAGGTTACCAGTACAGACAGCTTTACAGGCGGCGAATTGTGGATCAGCCTTTCTTTTCTATCTGCAACCACGAGGACACAACGCGATTGTCCGCTCAGCATTCTTCAGTAAATTGCATACGATTCGGGGGATTTAGAGAGAACCAAAAAAAACACAGTGGTGACCACTTTTAAGCACTCAAATTTGGATAAGCCTATGAACTCACTCAAATTTTGATTGCTAATTTCATGGAGTATGATCTGGGTTGTTGTTCCATTTTTTGTCCTCGCGAAACATATTCTCCCAATTTTACGACCAAGTCGAGCCCACTAAAAACTTGCAATATTGTATGCAGTCAAAGATGGATGAGAATGGGAGAGATTTTGCTGATCTGACTAAAAACCCCGAGTCCCTACTTATCAATGCAATGCCAAGATCTGCACTCTGAGTGACAAGTCTCCCGACTTTTGCGAGTCTCAAAGAAAGACGATGATGGGTTCAGAAACCATTCTTCAGACGGTCTCCAAAGTGCTTGGTAATCCATTTTCTGCACAACTTTTTTAATTTAGAAGCGTGACACACGAAAATGAAGACAACTCAAGGAAGGAGTGTAAGCATCGACCTTATTCATTCTGTCCAAAGTTAACGAGCTAATTAATTAGCTTTCTCCGATTTTGCCTTCAAACCTTCAACACAAGCACACTTTGTTGACATTTTAGATATTCTACACCTGTTGTTATTCCACTAGAAAAAGAGACTTTTTCAAATGAATATATGTACAGTAGGCTTCCCCATCCACAAGATATCCCAGTATTTTGCCCTTAAAAAGCTAGATCTGTTTTGTTTGTTTGTACTGTGCCTAAATACAAGTTTAAGAAGTAGTTGACAGAAACTATTACATACGAACTTTCTGACAAACTGTTATTTTGAAGTCATTCAAACAAGTCGCGAATCTGCCTCCTCCTACTCTAAGTCTCATTTTCCTTTGGCCATAGTGAAACCCTCACTTTTTCTGCATCACATAAGCGTGACAAGAATATTACATCAAGTTAGGTCTCTCTGTCTCTGTGGCCTTCAATCTCGCCAACCAAGCCAACAGAGGGCATCAAAAAGCTTTAAACTCGAGCCCATGGACCTTCCACGATTCGCTATTTTGGTCGAGAACGAGGCTCGCAATATAGATTTCCTGCCAAAGAGCCATTGGCTCATTTGTTCACTTGAGTGTCTTGGCTTGTCGCTCGCTTGCAAATTTGCTCATTTCCTGAGCTGACATTTTTAATTACTGCTCCTCCGTGGTTGCTTGGTTGCTTGGTTGCTTGCTTGCTGGTTCTCCATTTCGCAACTCTCTGTGCACGCAGAGCCAAGAAGGATCTCTCGTTCAAGTCCTCATATTCGAGTCGAGGGGTGCAAAATCTGCGTTTGAGCGACCTATTTACGCGTTTTCCCCGCGAGACTGGCCTTGACATCATCCAACTTCGAGTGAGCTAGGTATTTATTCGTGTAAGTACACAGAATGAGTGAACTCTCTTCGCCTCCAGGTGCAGCTTTCCATTGGAAACTTCGAAATCAGTCCACTTCAACCTGAAGGGAGATTTGGGTTCCTTAGGCCTCATACATATTGTTAATGCACCTAATTCAAACGAAGCCAACACCATCAGGAATGAGTGGCATCCTGATTGAATTGCACTCAAGAATCATCGTGTGCATTTCAGGATTCCCGATGACTTCCTTCGAACTGAGGACTGTTCCTTAAGGTGCTTACTTAAGCCATTTTGACTTGCTGCCCTCAGGCTAACTTCTAAGTAACGGCAGGTAGTAGGTGTTATGCAGTTATAAATGTCAAGAAATCAAGGTGAAGGAAAAGGAACCCTGACGAGTTCCAAATGAAATTTGGTTGCATTAGACTTGAAACCCCTTTGGTTGCTGGTTTAGGAAGGAAATGAAAGGGGAAAACAGACTTCACGTGCATCATGATCTTCTTATTGGCAATGGGTCTGATGTTTGAGGTTATTGAAAACCGGAAGCCTTTCAACGCCCATTTGACAAGAGTAGGGGAACAACTAAGGATGGATGGATGAATGACGGATGAAGAGTGTTTGAATTGCACCCAAATTGAATTATCCATCCAACGAATTTCCAAGTCCCAACCTGCTGAGTGGACGCGCTTTTGTAGAAAATGGTAAGAAACGGAACGTTGCCCTCCCACTTCCCATAAGAATCCATCTCGAATCTCGCAATGAGGAACCTGAATGCACTCGGAAAAGTCATCTTTTGCCACATGTCTAAGACAAAATCAGCCACTAAGCATCAGCAACCATCTATCGAGATCAAAATGGCTGCTTAAAGGTATAAAATACCCCTTCAAATACTAACCTGCGGTGGCTTGGGTGGCATTGGAACCACCACGTGCAACGTGAATTGAGCCATGGCCCGTCCAGCCTTGTTTTCGGCAATGCACGCAAATGTTCCATTATCATCGGTGGTGGTGGAACTCAGGAACAACTCGCTCTTGGTGTGGCTGGGTTTGATCAGACTTTGGATGTAGAAATAGTGACGCATATCGATGTCATCAATTAGCGTGGAGCCGTTATTGATGTACGTGTCCCGATATCGCCAAACCACTTGAGCCTCAGGGATGGCCTAGAAACGGTAAAACATACGCATAAGATTAGTCAGCTTCAGAGAGGACGGAAAGGGAAGCACCAACAAATTTGAACTAGCTCAAAAGTTTATGAAGGCATCTTTCTTCTTGGGACGAAGTAATGAGCCGAGATCGAACATGAGATGGGAATTGCAAAGTCATGAAATTAGTTTCTGTTCATAAAACAAGAGCCCCTGGCAGGCAGCCAATGAAATGCATTTTGTCCTCCGCGGAATGTCAGTGTGAGTGCATGTGCAGTTGACGCTCTGTGCGGACCGTTTAGGTGGCAAAAGTTTCTCGGCTAAAGCATTGGAAAGCCAATGAGGTCTTTTGAACTTGGACCCGAAGCCAATTCATATCGCTACTGTCAAGCTTTATCGCTGTCGAAAGTTTCAATTGCAATTCGCTCAGACGAAGAAGTTGTGAAGCATGTCCCTGGACACGGATTGGTCGGAAATGCCCCATGAATTATGTTCAAAATTGAACCCTCCTCACTTACTTTTGGGACTAAATCGTGTCCCTTTGCTTGTTTCGGACCACTTGAATAGCAGTCGGGGGCTAGTTTAATTTCCCAAGTGGAAATTCAAGTACTAGTGTTTTTTTTTCTCTTCTCGTCTCTTTTCTCTCTCTCTTTGTCTTTCACTAAATGTAGATCTCGAGTGTTTTGTAGGGGTTGGTCTCTTGGCACGTTTGCGTGCTTTTAAGCATTTATGGCTCGGAATCAAGTCTCTGAAATATCAGAGGCAATGCGCACATGGTCCACAAGGGCCTACTAGCTAGTTCATCTTTCTCGGCTTAAAAAGAGGCACAAACTTTGAGGATTAGATGGCATCCAGCCCCCACATGCACTTCTTTGGAACTTGAGTGCTAAGACTAGGAATGCTCATATCAATGTTTACCAAGGAACTATTTGTGTGTGTGTATGTATGGGTGTGTTTCTCCTTCTTCAATGGTCGGAGACAAAAGCCACACGGTCCTGCGCACACTACTTTGCCATGGAGCTGAATTCAGTGGTCGTCGTTGGACCAAGAAATGACTTTCCCCGTGATTTAGAAGTATGTATAGCCACTTCTTCGTCTTTCCGCCGTCTTTATTTGCTTGTTTGTTTTCCTTTTGATTCAAAATGGAACAAAAAGACTGGAAAACCCGAGAGGGTCCTTATTACGAAGGGAATTGTCGCCGTCGTCGTTGCTGTTGTTGTTAATACTGCTGTCACTGTTACTCTTCTTCATTTGTTCTAGTTCTTTTGAGTTTCTGTTCTCGGCAGACTCAAGACCTGAGCAAGGAATTAAGGACAAGTGGGGATTTCTCGCAATGGAGGGTGGGTGGTTTGTGTTATTCGCATGTATGAAATCCTTGGGGACAAACTGAGATAATCTTTGGGAAAAAATGGAAATTATTAAGTGGGAGAAAAAAAAATGTTGTTTTGTTAAAGGATTGTTTAAAATACTGCTTGTCTTCTACTCTTTTGTAATCAAGTCCCGCAAATATAACTGAATGTATGAACCTAGACCATCATTTCCATATCTATTTCTCATTGGGTAAATACACTCCCACACTGTCCGAAGAATGAGAAAAATCTATGGAGAAAGAAGAGTGACTGGTTTTCATTTCTTCTTTTCTTTTATGTTCAAGACTGTTAAAAAAAGAATCGCAAAAAATTTGAGCGTTATTTGTGTCAAAACGAGACAATACAGTAAATTTAAGGTCCAAATAGCCTAAAACATTTATTTTGCTCGTTTAAAAAATTCAGCAATACTTGTCTTTCTAATGTACGTTAAAAGTAAGGATGCTTTTGAGAATAGACCTAAATCATATTTTCAAAGCGATTCATTAACTTCTAAAATACTTTGCCCGATTCATCTTCATTTGTTTTTACACAACGTAATCATAAACGTAATATGTCAAGAATTATTATTGTTTTATTATGGAACTCTAATGCGTAGCAACCTTCCTATTTACCAAAATATACCGTAACCCTTCGTCCAAAATTCAATTTTTCACTTTGGCCAAAGGAGCAACTACCCACATGGCAAATGTAATGCACCAAGGAGCGATCATGCGAAGAAAAAACTAATTAAAATTAAAGGCATCCTTCCGATCGTTGTGCTATTACTAGCGCACAAGAGCTCGAGAAATGATCCTCCTTACCTTCACTGAGCACACCAATGACATGTTCTTGCCTTCGATGACCTCGAGATACATGGAAGTGGGAGAAACTTCGGGAATGCATGCAAACTCCGTGTCTGGAAGCTTTGTAATTTCCTCATTAATAATCCGAGGAGGCGAATGGCATTTGGGCTCCACCGAGTAGGGGACACTAAAATTCCTCAACCATCGATGCATGGAGAGCATCTGACAATCACAATGCCAGCGGTTGCCATGGAGAGTCAAATCTCTGAAAGTAACACAAAAGGTGAGGATCAGGAACAAGATGATGAGAACGCCGAGATAAGTGGGTTTTGAGTCAACTTCAAGTCAACCATTTCGCCGAGAAATGCGGGGTCGGGAAAAATAAGGCCGTCGTTTTTGGGAAGTAGGTACTACGTAGTAGACGTTGAAATAGACAATTCAATTTTTAATAAGGTTATAAATGTGCAAGAGAAAGAGGCTTTCCCTAGATTCGTACCGAAATGAAATCAGTGTTAAATCAAATTGTCTTCAATTGGTCTCTAATCTTATACCAGTGAGTTTCTCTCAAATGAACATTGAAAAGAGGTTGGCTGGATTGATATTTGCGATTGGTTCGTCTTTTTAGCTGAAAAGTACGGATTTCAATTTTATGCAGGGAGTCAATCCCATCAGTAGTTCACATCTAAAATGATAATATCCCGTTCTCCATATCATTGCCGTTTTTTTAGTTACGTTCTTTGAAACGGGTCCATGTTTTGAACATTGAGTGCGGCAAAGATTAGAAAGAAGCAAGTCGTGAGAAATGAGGCCAACAACTTTTCACTGAATCAAGGTACCCACGTACCAGAGTGGCAGAAAAAATGCAAAAGAACGAAGCATCTCAGTAAAAAGACGCAAAGAAAGAGAGCTGTTTAAGCGCAAAAAGATCGAATCCCAAACTTTATTTTCCTCGACTAGCAAGCCTACTTCCTCACATCACTTATTCTTCCTCCCGTTCTACTACACTATCTCTCTCTTTCTCTCTCTTTCTGTCTCTTCTGGTTTGCTCTGGCTAAGTTGGTTGATAGGGTTGGTAAGCTTACCTCGCTATCTCTCTCGCACAACATCATTTCCATTGCTTGAACCCTTGCCGCTCGTTGGTGCCATTTCCAACCAAATCCCGCACGTACAGACTTGAACTCTGCAGGGGGCTCATTTCATTGGATCTACCAAGTGTGTGTGCTTCAACCCGAGCAGCAAGTTGGTGGCTGGTTCTCGTATGACCTAACACCATTCGGTTCATTCAACTGAAGTCTTCCCTTTGGCAACCTCCCACCGACCATTACCTTATCCAAAACTTCATGGTCAATAGGGATCCTCCCAACTTAAGTACCACCCGCAATTTGAGACGGACCAGGAACACACAACACAGTTCAGTGAGCAATGTTCTGATCCCGGTTCGATATTTTGCTTTAGCTGCCTAGGGCGTGTCATGAATAAACGGATGGATAGCCAATGGCTCACACGAGAAGCATGAGAGAAAATTCCCAGACGACTTTCACTTCTTGTTGTGGGATGTGGACATTAACAATTTAGAACTCTCCTGAGATGGAACAAGGTCAGAAAACCCCTTTCCCAGACTCACCGAGGCCTTTCTTTCTTTCCTTTTCGCTTGAAGTAAGCGGAGGAAAACGGTGACTTGGCATTAATACGGAAGTAGTTGTGAGGAAACACCTCGATTCTCCTCGGATTACAGCCTTGAGTCCCTTCAAGTCATGTACGAGCCCCATAAATAACCGACGAAGAAAGGCCATGAAGAGGAGGCGTGGTAATGGTGCTAGGGGTTGTTAAGCAAGAAGTCTTTGCCAAAAGAAATCGGTTTCCGATATTCAGATTGGGTTCTTTGGGAACATGGTTTTGCGCACACCCATAAATGCACGGCACACGAGCATATCGAACAGGAAGTAAGTCTGAGACAGCCAGCCTCTCCTTGGGCAGACTCAAGCTTGTGCCTGTGGATTTTCGGTAAAAAGATGTCTTACTTGGCCATGGCAGCAACACGATCTTTGGCCTTTGGTCGTTATGAGCCAACTTGGCAAGATCCATCAACCTGGCGTGATTCTGCATGTTGGAACCTTCGTACTCTCTTATGTGTTTAGCATCTCTTGGCCTTGCTTTAGTAGATTGGCATAGCCGACCTTGAGACTCGGTGAGCTCTCTAGGGTTTGTTTATTAAAGAGCAAGAAAACCAATATCATGTATTCGAATGACGCCTGTTTCACTAATGACCAAATACACGAAAGCTTCCGAGTTGTGTCTTTAGTATAGTACTGCGGAGGAAGCGTAAACTATAAATAGAGAAGTTATTGGGATTCTCGAGATAAGAAGTTTGCAACAAGTTTTGTTCATCACTTGGTAAGACTTGGGTCCGTTGTGGGCTCCGTGAGACTTTTAAAGGGAACCCAAGACCAGGGAATCTTCCAGCCAACCACCTACCATCACGGCCTCCAGCCAACAAGTCAGTTAGTTAGTCAGTCAGTCAGTCAGTAAGTAGGTAGAGCCTTCTGCCAATTCCTTGGGGACGACCTAAAGGACCCTTATCCTCTCCAACCTCAAACTCAGCAGCAAGGAAAGCCTTATACGTAGTAGACGCCTAAAGAAGAACTTCGCCAAAGTTAGGGAATCAAGCTGTGTAAAAGTGGCTCACTTATTCTCTCGTTCCTTGGCATCGATTCCCACCCCAAAAAAGTGGAACCCATTCGATTGTTTCTTTCGCGCTGCTCCCCTTTCACTTTAGCCTCAGGGAAGTAAAGAGCTCTCTCATTCGTCCCACGTTGTCGGAAAGGTATTCCTTTCTCTCCACTGGCAAATTGGCTACTTGATTCTAGCAGATTTGACTTAGATTTCAAAGCCACGATACCTTCAAATTGTGGGGCTGCTTACCGGAGCTTGGGCGGGAAGCTTTGGGTTGGATCCATGGAACGCAGACGATTATTTTCGAGGCGTAGATATTCCAAGTTCTCAAGATCCCTGAAAGTGGTCTCCCCGAGGAATTCGAGTCCGCATTCTCCCAAGTCCAAACTGTTCAGGTCGCGGAGGGCTTGGAATGCCTCATTAGGGATTTCTCTGATTTGATTACCCTTCAGGGAGAGACGCATCAGATATTTGCAATCGTCCGTTGTGAAGCGCGGTACGCTCGAAAGCCCATTGTGGCTGAGGTCCAGTTCAATCAGATTGGTCAAACCCCTGGAACAAGAGAAAAAGAATGAGAGAGGGGGGAAATCATTCGAGATCTCCGACCAAGACAGGTTTCGCAATTGGCCATCAAACAAGTGGCACAGCAAGCGGGTCAATTTTTCTTCTTATTCAATCTTTCGTAACCTTGCCTTTTGTTCTGTTTGGTTTTGACGTGCCAAGTCGAAAGCTCTCGATCCCTTTCGATGATTTCCATCGTCGTGGTCGAATGCAATCTCATTAGTTGCAGGCGTAATTGAGGGTTTCACTGAGAGTACTACAATCAAGGTCAGTTCTTGAAAATTCGGTTTATTCGCCATTCCAAGCCAACATGTCGCCAGTCAAGTTATGTGACACTCTTTTCTTAGGCCTTAGCAAGAAGTTTCATTTGGCTGGTCGTGAAACTAGGGGTGGGCATGATAACAGGTGCCTTTCCCCTTCTCTACTTTCCAATCTCGAATAGAAATGCATTTTTAAGGCTTGATCTAAGTAAGACCCTTTTCCATCTAATCCACGATTCCGCCCTCTGACAAGTTATGTGTACAAGTAGGAGGGTCTTTTGAAAAAATAAATAAAGGGGAACGGCCCTCATTGCATAAAAAGTACTGCATTGAAGATGACCTCTTCTTCGCCATCGTGTGTAAATTGCAGTCTTTCCAACTCACTCAAAAAGAGCCCACCCAACCTGAGAAGGACCGTGAGTGTCTGACTGACTGAAGTGGCTCCCCAGATTCATCTTGAGTACCGAATGGAAATTGGACCGACCTACCCACTCCAAAAGACAGAAAAATCTTCCCTAGTCGCCTTCTCTTTCTCCATCTGTGTCGTGTTGTATGCCATTCATGTTCCACACATTTGTGTGGACCGCTCGGCCTAATGGTGACCGGTGAGGATGAGGTGGAAATCTGGTGCATTGAGGATCGCTTGTTTCAATGATTGGAAAATTGGACCTTGGCGTTCTGAATGGTATTCAATTTCGGGGTCTTATCTTTGGCCAGAAATCGGTTCTATTATTTTTTGTTCTCTTTACGACTATTTGAAGAGCGCTTTGAATCGTGGATCGTACGTTTCACTTGGATGGCTGTGGATAGTCGACAAGCGGGAAGGTTATGTACTTTTTGTTTCCATCTCAAGTCTTAGTGCAAAAAAGTCAGACTTGAGTGCAATTTCAATTTCCTTTCTCTTTGGTCCATCGCTCCTATAAACCACCAAATACCAATCCAACGAACGAACGATTGTCGGCTCAGAAAGAGAGGGAAAGAGAAGAAGAATAAGAACAAGAAGAAGGAGAGAAGGAGGAAAGATTGTGCGCGTGTGTATGAGAAAGAGAGGCCAGATTAAATGGACACAAAAAGACTGGATAAGAGCCAAATTTGAGCAACGCACTGAGACCAAAAGGCGTAAGCCTTAAAACCTGTCTGATTGAACACATGAAGTATCGTTGAACCAAACTTGACTTGAATTGAAATCAAAATGAAAAGTTTTAATTCATTTTTGTCAATATCGCGAAGCTCAAACTTTGCTGTTCCCATCGTCTCAGAACATCTGTCTAGCTTAGATGTAATAAATGGTGTACGAGCAAATCCTTGTTGAAAGATTTGATCCTTTTCTGATTTCTTTCCTCAAAACCTGGGCCGCACATGGTGGTGATTCGAATTTGAAATGTACCCCAATATTTTTCAGTTATCGTAGACGAGTTCAAGGGTGCGAAGGATAGAAATTCAAGATGAATGGGAAGCCCTTGCAAGAGCAATGAATGCATAGGCGTAGGAGGTGTGGTTTATTTGGGGGGGCAACACCAAATTTGCCCGAATTTCTCTCTATAATAATCACAATTTATTTGCGATTAATTATTGTCTGGTTCTTCAGTATTTTTACTTTTAATCTTGTTATTTAATATCATTTTTCCCCTCCCCGAATGCCCGAATATCTCAACTCATTTGCCCGAATTTTAGCAGTCTCCGGAGGCCAGGGGGGGCAGTTGCCCCCCCTGCCCCCCTGCCTCCTACGCCTATGAATGAATGATCTCTCCAGCAATGAAGATCAACTACCTGGTCTTCTCTTATTTGAATTTTTAGCCTTTTAGCCCCAGTCAACTAAAAATGGAATCCTTGGCGATAATTAAAATCAATAATTTTAATTTGTAGTTTTTGAAGAGTCTCTTTGTCAAAGAAATTATCTACCTTTGTTTACCATGATTGAAAACAGAATCATACAATGGTCTCTCTTCCTTTTCTTCTTTGACAACTCTAACTGTAGATTAAAGCAAAGTTACGAGTGAGAAAGTTGGTAAATTAATGGTGACCTGAAAACCAAATACCATTTTGCTCATCTCTTTTGGTCATTTCCAGATCCTAGAAACGCATTTTTTGCCCTCACACAGACCAAGCGAACATGGGACCCTCCAACTTAAATGGAATTCAATGTCGAGCTTGTAATCAAAAAATGGGGAAACCCTCGTTCATTTCTTTAAATATACTAAGGTTCGAACTGAGACGCACTTCATCCTTGAGTTCTGTTCTTCAATCTCTATGGTCTAAGCTGGGCTTGAATGATTGCCTTGCTTGGGACCCATCAAATATAACATAGGTCAGATCTAATATCTCATTTCAGGCCGGTCCTACGACCAAAGGTCTCCTCGCGTTCTCTCTGGGGATCTGTGGCAATGTCTCGTTAAACGCACTCACCTGAAGCAATGATCCGCGACCGTTTTCACGGAGCTCCGAGCCAAATAGATCTTCTGTAGATTGGGTAAGTGTAGCGTCAGAAAAATGTCCATGGGCAGAACGGGTAAATAGTTATGGCTGAGATCCAACACTTGGGTGTCCTTTTCAATGTTTGGAATGGCCGAAAGCGAGGCATTCACACATTCTACAGTTTGTTTGCCACCCTTCCATTTGCACGAGCACGTTTCTGGACAATCGGCCTTAGTGATGGCCAATTGGAGAAGACCGATTGTCATGGCCAAGGCCAAAACGAAGGTCTCCAACGAAGAGGATGAAGGGAACAATGACGCAGGGAAAAAGAGCGTCGAGCACGAGGATGATGAAGATGAAGAAGAAGGCATTATTCCGGAACGCAGCCAAAGGCCACGAGTACAACCTCGAACACCAACAACAACAGCAACGAAACGCCGACGGAAAGAGATGACAACAACACCAACATATCACGACCATCCAACCGAAATTGGACGAGACAATCGGAAGAAGGCTCTCGATGAAGACAAATGGCACGAGTCACGACGGGGACTGGCTGAATCACCAGCATCTCCAGTGGAGACGCAATTGAGATTGAAGCACACACATATCACTGCCCGGGATCTTATCACCTTCCAGGATCGCTCCTGGGCTGTTGGTCTGTGTAACATGGACACTACTGGCATTAATGAATTGACAGGGACTGAATGCTGTGAGGCTCTGTTTGTTCCTGAGGTCCATCCAAAAGCAATGTAAACTCTGGGTGTCACTCGTCTTGAAAGGCTCTTGTGAGTGTACTGCTGAGCAATTGGTTAGAATTGAAATGGAAAATCCATCTTTCCACAGGTGCCCAATGTTATTTTTCTTCGCCCACGTGTGCTTTCCGACGGAGTGTCAAGGGCTCTTTTTTTCTTCTTCACTCACCAGCTTTTCTAAAGAAGTGGCACCAAGTAGTTGACAGAAGATGATTCTCGACATTTTGGGTCCGGACTCTCCTCTTTCTTTATCTTCTTGGTTCGCTTTCTTTCTTTCCTTATTTTTTTCTCCCGTACTTAGCTGGATGTTTGTCTTGAATTGGTTCCTTTCTTGGGGCCGCTCGTCCCTGAAAATAAGAAAGAACGAGATGAAACTACCAACTTCAAGTGGGTAATTTATGAATGAAGGTAATGTGACACTTCTGGCAAAAATGATAAATGGTTTTAGATCCGGTGAGTTGTGGTCCTTCCATCTTGTGTTTGAACAACCAAACCTGCCTGCTCGTGCCTCGTTTCCTTCAAGTCGTCAGAATCTTGAAAGCGAACGAACGAGGTCGGTAAACATGGAGAAAATTGGGCTTTGATCTACCTTCTTGCTTCCTTCCAATCCTCCAATCCTCCCTCGTCAACCAACAACTATTACTACTATTACTACTACTACTTTTACCTTTTCCCCATTTTCCCTCCTCCTCTTTCTTTCCCTTATCCCTTCTTCACCTTGACTGTTGTGCTGAGCGAGGCCAATGAAGGCCGGATTGGAGGTCGGATTGGAGGCCAGTTGTTGGTTAGTCTGTCAAAGTGTACCTAAGCCATGGAGCCCTCACATCTTCCACTTTCATCCTCCGGACTGGAACCAATTGAGGATTTGTCGGACTCTTAACGGAGAGAAGACCGAGCTGAAAGAAATGTCCTCCTGACCCTTCCTCTTTGTAGTGTTATTGTTATTATTATCATTTTCTGACCGTAGACCCACAGAAAATATTGTGCTATTTGGCCCATTTCCAATCCGAAGCAAACTTGTGGCACAAGGCGAGTCTAACCGTTCCAAGGTCATTAAATATAGATATAAATCAACGTGCCAGGGTCGTGAAATTGGATAACTCCATTAACCTTGGCCGGAAATTGCCCATGTTTACTCCCTTCACCCTGGTCCTCATCTTACTTCTTGGCCTCTGTTCCAAGTCATCGGAACGGTTCCACGCTCGCAGACCAAATCCACTCCAGAAGAGAATCTTGTCCTTTTACGACAAGATATTGGCCAATTTCAAAGGAACGTATGCCAGAGGAATGTTTCCGATTAGCCCAAAGTATGCCAGGGTTTCCATCACGCACATACATGTTCCTCCGAAGAACCTAGACTCATCCCAAGGTTTCTTTCTCCCCTTTCATTCATCGTAGACTGTTCGGTTGAAGTGGAGCGAGCTTGGGAAACTATGTACGATTTTTCCGGAGTCGAATATCGATATACCATAATATTCAAGTGCAAGGAGCATGCCACTATCGAGACGCAATGGTTTGGACATGATTCCGGCCACATTAGAATGAGAGGGAGGGAGTTTCTCTGCGAAGGATCTGGTAATTACAAACCTAAAGTGCCTTTGCCAAATGCATCCAAGATAATAGCCCATTGGAAGAGCTTCCACCAAATAGGCCAATATATACATTTATTACAGCCCCTTGTCCAAGTCAAGCCCAGGCCCTAAACCTCTTCTCATCGGAATGTAATTGTAATTAAAGTGGCCTTCAAGATCCAAGTGACAGGAGCCCCAAAGAGAGTGAAGTCTTTGACGTTGAGTTATTGAATTTGAAATGCAAGGCACGTTAGAGCTAGCGAGCCAATCAAATCATCTTGGCCTAGTTTGCAGTGAGGCTCTGCTATTGTCGACCTTAAAGTTTGGTGCGGAAAAGTTTCTTTTCTTCCATTTTCTGGGCTCTCTTGAAGAATGATGATTAGTTGGAATTGGATGGATCAGGTAAACTTATTCCTTAACTACCTTGAGCGATTCGTTGCTCAACAGATCTCCGGACCATCGCTCCGTTTATTCAATCATGTCCAAAACACTGGCCAACATTGTCAGACAATATGTGCGTTTCATGATTAGGTTAGTCACTCGAGACTGTTCAAAGTCTCGATGTCCTTATTCATACCAACTAGTTGTATGGATGGATGGATGAATGTACTCTAGAGCGTTAAGTATGTAATGCACACGTGTCCATGGGCATACATGTACACATAAGCAAGTAACGTAAGAATGCGACCAAGATTAAAGAGAAAGAGAGAAGAAATTCCGATTATCAAGGGAAATGCAAAGTTTGGCATTCTCAATATTGATGTTGCTGTTGCGGGCATGGAAACTTTTTTTGAGCTACATCTTTGTATAACTTGCTTGTTAGTTGACTACTTGTACGCTACGAAGTCATTCTAGATAATAGACAAAAAACTTTGCCTAATGCAGGGGAAACCTTGAATGAGGTATGCCATGCCAAAATTCTTACTGTATATGAAAACAAGAACCAACTATGCATGAAGTTTCTCCCTTTTTTGTATGATTAAAGAAATTACTTTAGAACCTTTATCTGATTGAAGGGTCCCAAAGATCCTTAGGAGGATCAGGGGATCCCAGGGGGTCTGCTCATTGGCTGCATTTGCGACATTTGACTGAGCCAAATTGATCCAGTACGGACTTCTATAATAAAACCTGCTGGAGACCGACACTTCGGCCAAGATTCAGCTCATCTTATTGGGTTGTATCATTGAGGAAATTCTACTTGTTTAAAACTTTTCAATTCATTCAGAAAATTTATTCAATCACTCTTGTTTGCAAAAATAATCGCAAAATACGGGACACGTTGGGATGAAATTAACATACTTTGAATATATTAATCAATATTGTGGAAAATGAAATTGATGTTCCCTTCCGTCGATTCCCAATATGTTGAAGGCCATTGCATTTGTAAAGTTTAAGACTGAAATCAAAACCATGGCGAAGAAGAAGCCTGTTCTGCGCAGATGCAAAAATATGTCTGAATTTGATGGACCTTCAAATGTTCCATCAATCAGACAAGTTTCTTATCATGAGGAAAAAAAATCACTTTTATGACAATTTCGAGTTGGTTTTAAACGAAACAAGGGGATTCTGAACCATATTCGAAAGTTTTATCAAAGAGAGAGATTAATTGAATCCGAAACCGAGAGCCTGTTCACTTGTCTTGAGTTTTGCTCATTGTGAAAGCAAAATTTGGAAACTTTTGTTCATTCCACTTTTGATTGTCGTCTTCGCCCAATGAGCCAACTTCTACGGCTTCACACTTATGTAAAATGCTTTAAAAAAATAACAGCTGGTTATTATTTCTTATCGTTATTATGTTAATGACGCATGGGGTGACATATGACATTCTAAATCCTCATTTCACATACCCTAAAACAGGTATGTCAAACTCAGTTTGTCTCTTAAGCCGGATGTAGTGCCTTGTAGGACCCTTGTTCTCAGGTGTGCCAAGCCACTTTTTGCCATTCTTGGGGAAAATCCGCAAATTTTGGCGATTTGCATCCCCAAAACCATCCACGATGGCACCTTTTTCGATGGAAAAATCACTTTTTTTCAAAGCCTGGTTTTTATCAATTGGGGTTCTTGGGTCTCAGATTTGAGATCTAAAGTACGTATTACAAAAATTTCTTTGATATCAACGCTTATTTATTACGTCATAAACCATGAATGTGAATGAGTCTACAAAATGGGATGAAGATGTGTGCATTGGTTTAACAAGTTTGCAAGAATAGAGCAAGAAATCGCCGCTCCTGAATACTCCCAAAATATGTAGTAAACACGCTATTGATTGAGGTGGCAAAGTCCCTCAAACCTCTGCATGCCTGTCTTAATTGATTTCGAAATGCTCCAAAACTTAGGTTTTTATGTTTCAAGATGCTTTGAAGTTTCTTGGAGACATCTTGCCCTTATATTTTCGAGAACGGAACGTAAGGCAAATGAAATTTGGCCTGCGTTTTGCTCGTTTTGCTGTATCAGCAATGCGTAAAGTACTTGGCAATTGTCATCCGATCGCTGTTGCACCACGATAATGGTAATTTACTTGGCAGCTATGCATACGTTTGCTAACAGCTAAAGACTCAGCCAGACAGACGTTCTTGAAATAGTTATCAATGCTGTCTGCAAGTTTTTCCTCTTGAAAAAGATTCAAGAGCACACAGACAGACGCGTCACGCCCAATCTTCCAAAAGTTGGTAGATTTTCGTCATATGCACTCGTAAGTCGAAACCCTCCCTTCCTTCTCACTGACGGGATTGTTCGCTTTAGCTTCAAACGGTTTTATACGCCAAAGTTTCCATCATTCCCGGCCTTGAATTGCTGGATTAGGTTGGTGGTTGGTTGGTTGGATGGCTGGTTTGGTCGACAATTGGTGGGTTGGCTGAATAGAGTCGTGGTCGGCGTTGCTGATTCCGGCCCGTTGCTTCACGGGTGGCCCCCAAAAATGGTTGGGCGACTCATTCATTCCCAGTATTCTTTTCCTTTCGCCCTTTGAAATTCAAATTTCTGCGTTTGAAAAGAAAATGGGGTTCTTTCTTTCCGAATTTCAAATTGAGAGTCCTGGCCGATGTTGCTTAAGATGCCGTTAATAAAAATCATTATAATTATAGGGAGTGTTTCAGAAATGATCTCAAGACTTTTGGTGTTGAGTTTCAGTTGACTGAAAACGCAACTCTTATGTGCCTGTAAAAGGAATTTTTAGAATTGATCTTTCCCTTTTTTAGAAAATCAAGTGTATTTTCAGTATATTCTGTTTAGTTTATCAATTTTCTTCAACTTCATTGGAAAAAAACTCGAGCATTTACGAGTCATGTTGCCCTAAAGTGCAAATTGCGTAGATTTCACCGATTATTTGTATGCCAAAATGTGCTTCCGTTTTGTTTACCATTTTTAGTATTTGAGTATTTTTACCAAATTCCAGGAATCCTGATCAAGATTGTTTAACAAACGTTGTATAATCTTGGTTTTGAATCAATAACTATACTTTTGAAGCGATGATGGGAAATACATGCACAAGTTATGATTGTAAACTTCGTAATGCCATTAAAACTCTCGAGAGTGGGAATTCACAGTTACTGTACGTTATGTTCTATTTCCTTCAAGTCTCAACTTTGACCAAGAGGTCTCGCGTTCGATTGAATGACTATTTAAGCTCAATGACAAGTATTCTCATTCGCTTTGCAGTTAAGAAATGGCCACATCTGGATGGTGGCTCACCAGTCACGCCGATCGTTTGTTGAGTAAGAAAGCGACCAACTCCAAAGAGTGAGCACCATAAATAAAATGCGCCAACGAAAGGCCAATCCTCCTCGGTTGAGAGACCCATTTCAAGAGGTCTTCTCTTCCAACTTGGCCACTTGATCCAATGGTGCAGCTACTGTTCTACGTAACATGGACTTTCCCACCCTGATGGGAAATGAATCGAAGGAAGGCTGTGCTGTCCTGTTTTAAAATTCAACAAGTCATGACGTAAACGGCGATCAATTTCCACGTTCCGTGTGGAGAAAAAAGAGCGAGCGCAGTTTTTCTTGTCCTCCTTCGTGAAGATTCCCTACGTCAGATTCGCATCGTTTTGAATGAGTTCCATTTCGTATTATGCAATTCAGTTGGAAGATGGGTTATGAAAACTTGAAGGAGAGCAATAAAACCAGAGAGGGGAAAAAGTTGTCTAAGCAAGCCTCTCGGTTTCATGCCTCTGCACCATACATACACTCTTCCACACACTCATACACGATCTAAAATAACCAGGATCGAGGCGAGGACCTCGCGATCAATGGATAGGATCTCATCAAAGTCAATTTTCAGGGATGTTTGTTCATGTCTGGCCTCACCAAGGAAATTGCTTCTACGTACTTAATGTGAGCAGCATTATATTGAACGAAGAATGTTGGCAATGGTTTCGCCTAAAAAAACATGCGTTACAAGATATGGGCTGGTGATTTAGAACCATGTTGGTAGCCTTATCAAAGAATAGCACTACAGTAAAATGCGATGATAAAGCTTATCTTTTCCGCAAATCCAAATATTCAATCTAAATACAAGTCTTGGTCCAAAAGGACTCAACCGTTCTTGTTTGAAACGGAACTGTGGCTATGAGAAAGGAACAAAAAAAAACTTTATCCTGCCTAGTTGGAATATGAGGAATGAACTATTCGTGAAATGGAGTTTGGGGCCTTTCAAATTCGCCTTTTTGTTATACTATTTTCCTGTTTTGAATGTGCAAGTCTGTAAGAGCCCATTACGACGTAATGAAAAAAGAGAGATCAAAACCATTTGCCTGCATTATTCCTTAGGGTTCTTGTTTGTGGAGATTGGAGGTAATGTGACCGACTTGGGGGAAAAAGAAAGTTGGTTCGTCATTTTTTAAGCAACTTGGCTCTTGATTACTCGTCTGGTTTGATGAAAGAAAACAAAGTTTCTCTCAGAATCGTGGAATGAAAGGTCCGTCGTTTCTTGATATTTTCTTCCTGAGTTCTCAGGCCCAGCTTAGGATTTTCACCCTTTCCTCCATCTTGCACATCTTTTCCTGCTCCTCCTCCTTCTTCTTCTCCTTCCGTTTCTCCATCTTCACTGAGCATTCCTCTCCAGCTTTTGAAATATGAGATGGACCTTATGGTGTTCCAGGCACGCTCCACATCAACACAGAAGGACGGGGACAGTCCTTGAAAGACGTGTATTTCTCTTACTTATTTTACCTCCTCTTACCTCGTAGTGCACTGTAATTCTTGAGATCCCATTAGGTTGAGAGAGCGACCGACCCCTTTAAATCTCAAGACTCACACTTGCCATCATCTTTTAGCTCATATCATCTTCATCTTGTTCCACGTTGATCCTCACCGTCAAGGGAGTTTAGCAGGGTTATCCAACTTAGGTCTGAGTGGGTTTTCTCCAACTTCGAGTCTGCTGGTTGTCATCCATCCTTCTTTGAACGGGACTCTAGTCCAGAATTTCTTCGTTCTAAATTAGACTTTCTGTGGTTTAATTCGGGCTGCTTTCGAGAAAAGCCTAGAAACACTAGAGTCGAACATTGACGTGGATGGACGAACGGAGCGACGGTTAGGGGCTTTGAGAGTAAATTCAGATTTATGGTCTGATCCCGTATCGATCCAGCCTATAGAACTGGACCGGTCTGAAAATTTGGCAACTCCTTGTTTTTGTTGCTTAGTTTCGAAACTAGATGCGCCAAACCAAGCACAGCAGGGCAGACAAGGGATCTAGGTAATGGATCTGAAACTGGTCCAAACCCTTTTGGGGCATGCTTTATTGTTCTTCTGAATGAGCCCGGTAAGATAACGTGAGATAACTGGGCTCGACTTGAGGTGCCATTCTGATGATAAACGTGAGATGAGACAGTTTTTATTGAATAGCTAGAAGCGTAGATGTGCCCGGCGACGAACCATTTTGGAACCACGTTCCATCATTCTCAGTGGAAAAATGGTGTCCGTCAAGTTTGTCTGGCTCTCCAAAAGGAAAAGAATAATACATTATTTCCACCCAGGTCTTGAAAATGGTGCTTCTTCATTGACCACTTGGTTTGATGATAAGGACAATTTGACCCACCATCACCTTAGGACCAACCAGATTTGGCTCCAATGAAGCACCACTCTACAAATGTTGTTGAATCATCAGTTCTTAATGGTCATTTGTCTGTGTATGTACAGTGTATACTGGGTGACTAGCTGGCTGTTCTTTCTATGAATACAACAACAATCTTCGAAGACGAAAGACAGGAAAGAGCCGAAAAGAGAAAGATGACTGGCTCTTCGGAAAGACAATTTATTTCAATATGGACAGTGTGTGTTTGCTCCTCTTCTTTTTCTTCCGTTTCACGCCAAGGGTCCTATGAGTGGGTGCTCACGTAGACCTGTGTTCCAAGACCAACAATAAGATGACCATATTGAATAGGCATCTTGTCCTTGGGTCTTGGAGAAATCTGTTTAAGCCAACAAAGAGAGGAATGTATTCTCCTCTAGAAATTACGTCTCTGCTTGTGATTGTTAACCGTGCGCCATGTCAGAAATACCTCTGATACAATGATGAGGATGATGTCAATTGTGGTTCCAAATGACAAAGAGAGAAAGAGCATCAAGGCCGCGTGCAGATTCTCTCCTAGTGCATAGTTGAAATGACCTTGGCCTTTGACCTCAATAGATGACGCTATTCAAAGTTCTCTTCCATCGAATTAATATGATTGAGCAACTTGTGAAAACGACATTCATTGACCTATTTCAAGCTTTCAATGCCCATCATATCAAAACTTCCATTGGTCAAGTTACGGGTAGACAGAGAGACACAGTTTAGCAGAGAGGAAATAAGATTTATCAGACACTTCAGCCTGATGATATTCCTTTTTCAAATGTAATTTAAACCATCCCCAGGAACAAAATCAATTCTGGAGCATTGATAAATGACAGTTTTTTCATTACACCTTTTGTGCTCACAAAGCAGCAATACCCTTAGATAATTTTTGCCAAAATTACCCACAAAATCGTCAAAATTAACCAGAAAATTACTTAAATTTAGGCGATTTGCTAAGAACTACTCCCAAAATTGAGAAAAAATACCCAAAGTTTTCTTCTCATTTATATTCTCAAAACGTTGGGTCGTGAACCACACAGCTAGGACTCACTAAATCGTGTTTTTGGGCCATGTGTGGGAGTAGTATTTTTTTAACACTTTATTCTCTTACAAAGCCTAAATGAAGGCTCTGTTTCATTCATTTTTCGTAATCAAATTAGGTTAGGTTTAAGTTATGTTATTAGGTTTTGAATTACGTAAAATTAGGATTATCTTAGGTTAGGTTCAGTATGAATTAGGCTTAAAATATAAGGTGTCACCTTATTGTGAAGTGATTTATCGCTTGATTGAAATTGAAGTCAGGAGAATTATGGATCAATCCTAAGTAAATCCTAGGCTTCTATGGTTTTAATTAAAACATAAAACACTAAAAATGTCTGAATTTTATTCTTAAAAACTTGAATTTTATTTGTGCTTATATTCCTTCCCACATAGTTCCCAATAACTTTGAAATCTATCATTAGTTGCTTACTGGTCAAAATATGGCTGTTTTTCACACATTATAGGTTCTTCATCACTATCAGATTCTATTTGTCATGTTATATTTTTTGGATAACCAATTTTTTTTCATGGAACACATGAAGCTAAACGACGGTTCAATATTTTCAAGCAAAAACATAAACTTTTTTTTTTTAAAGCGGATACCTTTAAGTTTTGCTTCGTATTTTTTAAAAGGAAAGAAACTTAAATTTACTTGGGATCAATTTGTAGCTCCCCTGAGTTAAAAAGCTACATTGCATATAGCATTCCTTGTTGTGCTTGGCAAAATCAATGTTTTTAGCTGCGTGCCTGATTTTCAGTCGCCGTCAGGACGGCGACTGACGGTTAACGTTCATAATAATGACTACGGAGTACGGACACCATGCGAAACGTTTTCTCACGGCCCGGTTCCGGCATAATTGCTTCTACACTATTTTTTGGGTCAAAGAAATTCGTGTAAAGTAGAGTCATTGAAATGTTTCAATAAGACTATAATAAAGTAAAATACCTCATCTCATCAGACTAATTAGAATAAGTTTTTGAGATGATATTTTCTGTTTCAAAACCGGAAATTTTGCCGAGATGATTTTTGGCAATTGGTAATTACTGAAATTTGACCTTATTGTGGTTGAAAATAGGAGTTGGAAAAAGACTTTCTTGGCTGAAGTGTTATTATAACCCATTTTTCCAATTCTTAGAAGAGAGCGAGATAGATTGATCCAAGGGTCGTAACTCCCAAACCTCGTCAAAATCTGGTACCATAGCCGCCAGTTTAGGTGCTTGAGATTTGGGCCAGTTCCCTTTTATTGCTTCATCCAATGCCAACTCGCAGTCTGATCTAAAACTCGACCTAACCTCACAGACATGCCAAATCTGGTCAAGAAATTGTCTAGGACTGCTTGTGGCTGGTATTATAATGTTATGCCTTTCAGTTCCAGAGAAATGAACCCTTTTCCAATGAAGTACTTCGGCAATGCTTTCATTGGACTCAGATGCTATAAACGTAAACGTGAAGAAGTGTTGTTTGGGAATAAGAATGATCTCGCATTGCGCTTGATTGATACCGGATCCAGAAACATGGAAATGAATCTCTGACCAAAAACTACCGTACTACAAGTTGTGGTTTTTCGAGATCCTCTTTCCATCTCATCAAGATGGACGGATTGAGGAGGAAACTTTTTCTCCTTGGATCAACGCACGAAACGAAGAGTTGCCCCAGAAAAAGAAAGCCACATTCTCCCAATATCGTTTGGCCCAAGACTTTTTATAGGAGACGATGGAGAAGGCATATACTCACTCACACACAAACAAACCAACAGACCTGTAGTGCAAACAATAGTGAGCCATAGTTCCATCATCTCGAGTGAAGGCCTCTCGATAAATAGTAAACGTAAAGTCATTGTGGAACGCCAAGTTGTGATATCATATGATTTGAGATCCCTAAGTTTAAAGTCTGTGGCCAAGGTCAACTCAGCATTCACATACTGAAGCCTAAATGAACTTTTACTTATGGGGTTTCAGTCACTAAAGCTTGACCAAGTAGAATTAATTTGAACAGACTATGGCAAAAATGTCCCGGGAGGGATTCAAAAACATTTTGTACCTTCTACCAAAGCCAAATTTGAGTAACAGTACACTCGTACTCTCCTCATTTCTTGGGTTTGCAAACATATTCTCGTCTGAACTTCATGTATCTAAACCATAAAGCTGCTAGCTTAGTGTCTATTGTAATGGACAAGGCTATACACTTTCAAGTAAAATGCGTCCGTTGGGGAGGGGCGAACAAACAATATTTGAGTAGTTAGGCAAGGGTTCGCTCTCTAGTTTTCATCAGAGCACTTATGTATTCTAAGGATGAACTCAAATATATGATTTTCGCCTGTCTCGAGAGAGTTTGAGCACGCCACTTTCCCTCGTTCATTTCTCTGGACGGTTTTCTTTAGTGTATGTAGTAGTACATACTGAAAGATGAGAGTAGGCCCCTCCAGAATGTTGGTGGAAAGCACGGCCACAAATATACAGTCGTTGTGTGGGCTAGCTCATATCAAAGCTTAACTAAAGAAAGCTATAATCAGTGAGTGGCAAAAACACTTACTCCCAACCTGCAGCCTAGGTTGGAATGTCGTCGATTCATTTCAGTTTTTTACCTCTTGGACTAGACTGTTAGCTGGCGAGTCTGAGCCGACTTCTGATCCCAAATCAAATATTCTGCTCAGGCTTTTGGTGTTTTCGCTTCCCTGAGCCCCTTTCCCTCTCCCTCTCTTCTCCTCGTACTTCCTTCCTTCATCCATCCGAAAAGATCGCTGGGTCGCTTACTTTCTTTCTTTCTTTCTCTCTTTCTTTCTTCCATTTTCCCCCTAGAGTCGTGTTCCGGTGCAAGTGAAGGTCATACTAGACAATTGAACAGGCCTATACAAACGTCCATTTAAAGGAAAACTTGCAAGCTTGATATCGATTTCTCTTTTTTCAAACTGCTTTTGATTTCAGTTATATTGTCAGATTACATTCAGTTCAGTCAGATTACATTCAGTTACATCAATCAAACCCAACCCACCAAGCGGAATTCAGACTGGCTAAGCTAGGCCAGGGTTCAATAAATTAATTCGTTGAAACGCCAGGGTAGTTCAAATGAAGAAACGGAAACGAGACTGGGCATTTTTCTCTTATCATATCTTAGGTCTATCGATCAAAAGAAAAAGAGTCTTTTTTCTATCCAAGGTTAATATTAGCTATAGTATCCATTGAGGTTTTGGCACCGAATCTGAGGAATTGATATTCAATACCCGTCACGGCACAAACTTAGGAGGCAAAAACTGTTTCGCATCGAGCTTGAAGAATCACGAACCACCCATAAGACGAGAAACCCGTCTAGATCCAAAGCCAGAACGTTGTTGTTTAAAAAGTCTAGTTATTGAGATGGTTTGAGTAAATACCAAACTTCAAGGAATGTTTGTGAGTGAAAGCAATATCGGAAATGGAAATGACTTGGCTCGTGGCCGCCAACCAAAACGGACAATCTGGTTGTTTGGCCTTTGTTATTGAGAAGTACCGGACGACAACTGCAGCATTCCAACCACCGATAATGGCCTTTTTGACCTCCAGACTTAGTATGTGAAGTATTATTACTAGTTGTTCCGCCAATGGGCACTGATTTGGCAGGTTTCCTATATCAGACCAGAACAGACATTTTCCCCTAAATGAACTGCCAAAAGGCGTGCATATGATTTCCTGCCAGGCACCATGACGGACCTAACCCAAAGGTCTTCTCGAACATTGGATCTAGTGGGGTTGGTTTCCTTTCAAAAAAGGCGTAGAGGTATCCCGTTTATTTCCTCCTTGGTCTCCGTAATCTAGACGCGCCCCCGTGAACGAGTGGAGTGAGTCGTGGACCTTGTCTTAATGTAGGCAGCTTTCAGCCTAAGCAGAATTAATGATCTTCGTCTTCCCACGGGATGCCCTCTTTCTCAATGTGAAGTAGTCAGTCGTCTTGGTTTTTTTCTTTGCGGCCGAGGTTGGACGACGGTCAGTCATGGGAACCCAACGAACTTTCACTACTCGTACTACGTCTTCTTTCTTCTCCACATCCACCAATGTCTCCTAGTGAAAGTCCATTTTCATGGCCAGTGAGTGCACCAGTTCTGGTTAGCATCTCGTCAATCCCATTCTCTACGAGGTGCATGAATCCACCAATCTCGACCTCGAAACTTCAAACGGATGGAATCCAGAGTCTATTGATGTTTTCGACAGGGTTTCGAAAGGGTGATGAGCAGGCAGGCTTTCCGCCTGATATGTACCTTAACATGACATCATCAACAAGGAACGTGTTCCCTCAAATGGGACATAAACAGGGACAAAAGACGTACGAACACAAAATGAGGAAAGTACTACAAGTACCTTCGGTCCCTGACCGTGAAAGTAACCGGAAAGGCACGTCCCGACATTACTACTAAAAGAAATATCATTAAGGAACACATTGACCGATGCAATGGAAGTACAAAAACAGATGCGGAAACCCAGGCATAGTGAATTAATCAGTAAAAAGAACGGCACCGACCTGTTCAAACTTTCTGAATTCAAGATTAAGAGGTTATCTTTTTCATTGTTGGTTGCCTTGTCGGCGCACATGCTTTCTCGGAGATGGTTCCTTGAAAAATGGAAAAACTTTTCGAGACGTTTTCCCAAGTTTTAAGCAAGTCATTGGTCTTGCGGTTGGTTATGGAGTTGACTGCCAAAGCCATTGGAGGCACAAATTCCCAATATCATAAAAATGAATTAACATCGCACACTTTCGGAACTGAGCCAATCAAGAGAACACTGAACCTTCAACTTCTAAAAGGAGTAACCTGTCCATCAAAATTTTTCCAAAGCCAATAACAAGAAGTATTGACACTTCATGCTTTTTACATCGCAAGTATGCCACATACGTATCATGGTGGTCACAAAGGAAAAATAACGTGCTTACCATTAATATTAAACGGACATGGATTCTTTATCCAATGAAAGCACGACTACGTCGGAAATAACAAGACGTTCCATTCAAACGTTCCTCACAATTGGTTTCGCCTGAAAAGGTTGGATTTAATGCTTGGGTGACGACAGTGTATTTGTATTGTGAATGGGACTTGGCCTTAATTGATCAGAAAAGAGAAAGGTCTTTCGTCGAAATCCTAGCCTGGGCTAGGTATCAATTTCTGATTTTCCGTCCTAGGGCCTTGCTTAAAACCTATTGGCCCAAGGGAGAACCTGGGTTGATCTCCTTCCTTTTTTTGAGTGCAGCAAGGAGGCCCATTCCATGAACGAGCCTCAAGGAAGCCTCAACGGCCTCCTGTGGACAAAGATTGCATTCGTTTGGCTTTCCATAGTGGTACTGTGGAAGTGAAGAGTACTAGTAGTGGTCCAATTGGGAATTGTGCCGAGCTCGTTGAGGAGAAACCCAACTAGTACTACACAGCATGTGTGCCGTGGAAAATTGCAGCTCATTTCTTATTCATGACTTCCTTCACTTTCAGCGCATAAACCGTTTAAATAGAGGGTGAAGTGTACATTTCTCCAACTGGGGAACGGACAATCAACTTTCCAGAAATGAAGCATTACGTCATTAAATAGATATCATACTGAACGTTAGAGTGACTTAAAGAGAAATGAGCATCGGAACGATAACATTCTTATCCCTAAAAGGGCATCAAACCAAGGGCAGAAGATGACTCTTGCAGTTTTGGGACAGTTTGGGAGACCTTCTCTTTTATAAAATGGCTAATGTGTCACCTTTCCATCAAACGTCTTGGCAAACATCTTCCGTGAAATATTCCACAGAGATGTTTAACGGCCAAGACTCGCCAATTGGCGAACACTCCTTTCACTCGACATCGAAAGAGAACAGCATGCTTTTCATTTGGTTGTTAACCTTAATAGGAGGTGACTTGGGGACTTTCTCGCCAGTCACGGTGTTTCATCCTAAATGATGTCGAATGGCGACACTGCATCAAAATGCACTTACGAAAGGAACCAATTTCCTTTCGCCTTGGGCTCCAACCAAGTCTTGACGGATCTAATGAGAAAGGATATGTGTAGGTAGGTAGTAGCTCGCACCTTCTAAGGGCAACAAGTTCACCATTATGAAAACACACCTACAGCCCCTCACGTTGTTGTTTCGTGAAGAGTGAAAGAATCCCTGACTAACGAGATGCTGACAGAAGTTCCACTTGCCACTCACACTGCATCTCAGCCATTGAACCGTAATTAGAACACTTGAAACACGGAGCCAAGAGCGCTCCCAAATGCAATGGACACATTCACTTGAAAGCAAATGTTTCAAGCATACTCTCTTTACAAACTCCGTTAGACCGGCCTTAATTACCAACGAGCAAATTGGCGGTAGCTATAAATTTTTAGCATCTCATTCATTTATTCTTTACTTTTGCCTCCCAAATTCTTCCAGTCGTCATGGCTTTAATGGAATGAAGATTATCATCCTTCAAACGAGCCATCGATTTTGAGAGGGTTAGATGGGGGAAACAAACTTTGACGGTGATTCACCTTACAACTCATTACAATTTCTAGTGAGAGCCATTCTCGTAAATGAATATTTGAGGCAAGACGTCAGATATCATTGGCAAAATTTATTCAAAATCAAAGGACGATGTCCCTATCTACATACCCAATGACATTCTTGGTTTCAAAGTGGTGACAGAAAAATGACAAGTCGTGTAAAAATGAATAAATCGAACAAGTCAAGGCTACGCACATTAACTGATTAGAAACTGTAAGCTCCCTACATTAGAAATGATATGTCCTATCCTGGGAATGTGGCAAGCCCGGCCAACCTAAGTGTTCCACCTCAATGTTCTTCCCAAGAACTGCACTTCAAATACGTAGATGGATGGACAGATTGGCTGCCAGACAGGTTGACAAGAAAAACAGAAATCCCTCGTTTGGTGACTGACTGACTGACTGACTGGTTGACTGACTTGTTCGCAATAACAAGAATTGCCTGTGCCAGTCATATTATCCTCGTTCCACACTACCTTGTAACACGACCAACCACCAACCTGTCAAATGAAATCTTGGAGCCGACATCAAGGCAAAAGTCAGATCTTGCCTCAGTCCAAACAACAATGATGGGTGCCGCCGATGTATTTCTTTCTTTGCGATCGGATTTGAGTCGAAACTTTACATGAAAGCTGAAAGCAGGAAAGAGCTGCAGCCAACATTGGTGCAAAAACACGTCCGGGTAAGAAAGGCTGAAAGGCTCGATATTCGATTTTGAGTCCTCTTTGTCAGCAAAGAGGCCATCATGCATGATTGGAACCGTGCCAAATTCGTGTATCTTCCGAATAGCTGAGGTTAGATATTCCTCGGGAAAAAAACGCAGCCAACTCATCCATCGGCCATAAAAGAAATTGCCCAGCATCGAGGATAGATCTGAGAGGACTTGTGTCCTCTCTTTCGGTTGACAGGTTTTTGGGCCAAGGAAAAAAAGCTCGAGTAAACATGTGTTGGTTCCTGGGTGGTTTGAGGACTTCCGGAAACGACTTAGCACCAAGGAAGAGAAAATCATTGGCTAACATCACAATAACCGCACGCCTGGTCGTGATATGACAAAACCAATAACGCCAGGCTCGACACTTAAAGGGATCAACCATGTTGTTACGCAGTGGTTCCGAAATTCCTTGAAAAGTATCTGAAGGACTAAAATTAAAATGGTTAAGAAAGCAAATCTCAATTATCTTCAATCGGATCTTTGATTGTGCAACAACTTTAGCGGCTCTTTGAAGAAGTTTGTTAGTAACCGATTTTGGTGCTTTTTAAATTGCTGTTCGACCTTAGAGTCTAATTTGAGGCCCAGGCCTTTGGAAGCATATTGGCCGTGAATAGGTTCGCCTTAATCCAATTCACAAAAGAATTGCCTTGAAAGGCAAAGCCGGACGCAAAGTCAAAAGCGAGTGTGCCAACAGAATGGGAGTGGTGTTCCCAAACAAGCTGTGTTCCATTCAGGATTTCGAGATCATTTTGACATGATCTTTGACACTTGCTACCAGGCTTGCTTGCTTGCTCGCTTGCTCTCTCTCTCTTACTTGCTTGAGGCCTTGAGACTTGCTTGCTTGAATATTTGCTGCATATCACATCGAACGAACGAACAAACGAAAGAAGGAACGGACGAACGAACGAACGAACGACACCTCTGAGAGTACCTCTTTCACTCTCCGCATCTTGGTTCCTCCTCCGTTTGTGTGTGAATGCTCGTCTTGTGAGAGTCTCGATTTGAAAAAAAATGTGAGATAAAACGAAGGTGTTCCATTGAAACTCTTTTCACAACGAGCCTTCTACTCAATCCGAAAGTGGAAAATCCTTTCTTTCCAACCTTGAATTTCTTTTATCTCCTGGGGTTCTTTTTGAACAAGTTTCAAAGAGGCCACGAGGCAACGTACCATCTAAAAAGATTCAAGTCTCCTCTCTAATGTCTTTACTCACCACCCATCACAGACCAGTCAACCACCAACCAACCCAGCCATCCATCTATCCATCCTCCACCCATTTATCCAGAACCCTCTGCATTTGCAACACAAATCTTGCTGAGTGAATCCTAGTAAAGACGCGAATGAAAGCAAAATGACAAGGGATCGTAAAACCAAGTCTCCTTGATCAAGATGGCCCAAGCCTTCTTTTTCTTTGCTTTTTTGCACCAACCATCAAACTCCAGATTCATGATATAACTTCAAGTTATGTTATGGCTATTTCCATGGCACCGAGGCCAAACCAAGGCAAATTTGCATGGTGATCATGCTCGTGGTATTGGTGGGCTTAGGTTGGAGGATTCCAGCTCCTTCAATTACATTCTAGGGAATTCGTGAGCTCCGTGTGTGACGATTATCAAGGGAGTTTTGTGAAGAATATTCAGCTACCGCCGCTCTCCATTGAGTAGAAGCCGCCCTTCGTTGTTCCCATCACGATCATGAAGCTCTTTTATACTTTCAGGGATGATCACGGAAACCTCAATGGAATGAAAACAAAACATTGAGCACTAGTACAGCGACGATTCAGATTACTTAGACTGGTTTGGCGTCGGAAGAAATTGCTTCACGCTTCCTTGGCCTTCAACGAAGTTTCTTTCTTCCAAAGTGACCAATTTGACCACTTTCCTTAGCTTCACGTTCATTCCCTTTAATGATAGCTTTCCCTTTCCCAAGACTGCCGATTCCACTCCAGAGACATTCCACCATTTCCATTTCCTCGGTTATGTACGAAAATACTTGAACAATACTCCATTCCTTGTTCGAGCTCCAGTTCTAGTTGCTACATAGATACAGTACATAAAAGACCGAGCTCTTCGGTATTAGGTGAATGGAAGTCAATTTCTTATATTCGTCCTCGAAGAAAAACGTGAAGGAATCTCGTCGATGTACTTATTCTTGTGGAGGCACGCCACAAAATGGATCAAGTGTCACATAATTGAACAATACAGGGATCAAGAAACGTTACTCGAACACCGAGGCAAGAAAGAGACTCTTACCTGCTTCTGGAATGCCACTCTCGAGTTTCTTCTTTGATTCCCGAGACACACGAAACTCAACTTCACTTTATAATACAGACAGACACAACAACTGAGCTACCCCAGCACGTATTCTCCGAGTTTGTAGGAATGGAACATTGGAGGCAGTTTGGTGGATGAGGCCTTCGAGCAAATCCGTTCATGTGGGCTTTAATACGACCACTCTTGGTGCGTGCAAGGCCTTCCTTTTTCATTCGTTCGGTCCTTTTTACGCTCAGCTTCACCCCGATTGCAATTTATTTTAATTCCCTCTCATTCCACAACAATTAATCTCTCACAGAGGTTTACATTTATGGTTACGGCCCCCAACTTGCGTTGGTCGGCGGTTTGCGAACTTGTGAGTTCTCTCGCTCGTTCGTTCACTTACTCACTCACTCACTCACTCATTCACTAGCTCATTCACCGAGTCCGAGCCTCCAAACAAGTTCGTCTGACTTTCTGTCTGTTTGTCTCACTCTTTCAACGCTTAAGAGTTGGTGGTTCGCGGACCCAAGAAGAACTGAAAATCACCCTTAGCTTTTTGCCGTTCGATCCTGAAGATGGATCTTCATCATCATCTTTTTCTTCATGCTTTGAGGATAATATAACTACTAGTTAGAGTATCAGGCCCCAAAGGAGCCTTTCGGACATATGATGAGCACCCATTTTCAGGATGCAATTACGGTAGAAAATACACGGTTGATCTTGGCAAAAACAAGATCTCCACTCGGAAGCAGGTAGACAGTCGGTATCTTGTCTCGAAGAAAAGTGGTCCAATATCTTCAATGTAAGTCACGATTGATGTGGGCTTCTTCACTCGGAAAAGACGTGTTCACTAAGGGATCGGTCCATGGAACACGGAGTTTTCACTCTCACCGGCGTCTTCAAACTGAAGACAAGCATGGATGTAGCTGGTTGGGGATGCCGATGCCCCACTACTCAGGATTCTTCTTCTTCGTCTTCTTTTTGCTCCTTCCCGTGCGGGTGAGATGGGGCTGGCCATCCAAAAGAGAATTCTTCCCGTCCGGCAACTGTTAAGAGGCTCTAAGAGTGAGAGAGAAAGAGAGAGAGAGTGGAACAGAGAGTTGGACCTCGAGGCCGCAGCGCCAATGCACGATCGGGATGCACAAGCACGCATTCACGCATCTCGGTAGCAGCCCCTTTTAGATCTCCCCAAAGGCTTGTCGTCCTCGAGAAGAAATACGGGAGCCTCGACCGCGATCCAAAGACTTACGAGAGGCCAAAAAGGAGGAAGAAAAGACGAACAAGGATGATAAGAAAGGCGAAGCAAGCAGGGATGAACAAGCTCGCCTCTGCCAGATACGTACTGATTAAAAAAAAATAACACACCAAGTTTGGTATACATAGTGGTGGGTGGCGTAGGCCTAAATGGTCAAATCTCTCACTAAATCATCGTTTGGGACTCGAATCGTCACAAAACAAAGGACTAATGAGAAGGAAATCAAAATGAAACTAATCGTTGGCTCTACTCTTAACAAGTATGAGCGCCAATGGCTAGTATGGCATGTACTGTCCTTGATTTCTGGGAGTCACCTTTCTCCCTTTAGGACACGTTTCCAAGTCTGTCAATACCTGAAGTGGTTGACCGCTGTCAATGCAATGTCCAATATTGCAGTGCTCATAAATACTCGAGCTATCGTCAGCCCAACTACGATTTATGCTCGCCCCCTTTTTTATACATGCACTACGGCAAGGGTGTTTTCAATTCCCATTCATTGCTCAGAAAAGGATTCAGGGCCATCTCCAAGCCTCTCCCTGTGCTCTGTGCCGTTCGAGCATTATATACGTACACTAAACTCGCCACTATCCTATCTTACACACTGTATATAGTGCGACGTGGG
>JAAGOF010000185.1:853958-896978 GCA_010645155.1 Tigriopus japonicus | reverse complement strand
TACATGAAAGTCTTCGCCTCCGACCACCACCACCACCGCCATCACCACCATCACGATCAAAGCCCCGGAAAATGTTGGTTTGTCGAGCTAAATTGGTGCAATTATGAGAAGAAATGTGTTCGCCCCTCCTTCTTCTTCCTCTTCTTCGAACAGTTGAGAAAGTTAAACAAGGGTGGTTCACACTGAAACTTTAGAGCTTGAGAGTAAATTCGTTGGCCAAGAGTACTCTGTCAACTTTCAAACCAATTGTCTAACAACAAGAACCTTATTTCAAAGTGCAAATATGGTTCACCTCGTTGGCAACTGCAGTCCAATACAAAGTTCAAGTTTAACTCTTTGGCCCTTGGCGTATAACTCGATCTACAATGAGATGGAACAGGTCTTTTTAAGAGAGGCGATTGTTTCCATCCGCCCAAATTGATTGAAAGTAAGTTTTTAAGATTTTTAAACAAGGCTATTTCTTGCCGGTAAGCCAAAACTTTTGTTCTTTAAAATGCCTGTCTCAGGTTTTGAGCATCCAGATGTAAACCTGATCTGACTTTCGCACTCCAGTTTTTAATTTAGAAAAATATGTAGTGCTTCTGGACTTTTACTCCGTCTTGATCATTTGTCGATATCCAGAAATCTAAAATGAATTCAGTGTCTGGGGCTTAAAATTGCACCACAAGTGACCTTTTCTGATCTACTTCGATATTTGGCACCAATAATGACGAGCAATTCTCAAGTTCAAGCACGTGGAACATTTCAAGTTAGTGTCTGCCATAGAGCTGCATTCATCATCCACTTCTCTCGGACGAGTCTGATAATCCCATTTAAGCTCTTATTGATGCTGGATTTCCGTTGGATTTTCATCGAGTCAATCAGTGGTTCCATTCCACAGATCCGTGCTTTGTCGTACTTTAAGAGGAAAATAATTCTTTTGAAGCAGTGGAAAACTGGTGGTCTTCAAAAGGTCTATTGACAACTCATTGAGAGCTAGCTAGACATCCAGCCTCCAGACATCATAAAATGATGAGTGAAACGAGGAATTCATTGAAGGATTTTGAATTTGGTCCACAAAGAGGGAGGCTCTGAGAGCCTTAACTGGACCAATTTAGAAAATGGGTCGGAAATGGGATGACATTTGTCGACCTTTTTCAAGTTCCGATTGAAAGGAATTCAAATTTGCCTTCCCATTATGGTTCTAATTCACTCGTCTTCGTTTTTGTAATGGATTTTCTGCAAATGGTTACATAATCATTTGACGGTCTCTTCTCAAAAGGGGTTTGATCGACACTCGTTATGCTATTTGATAAAAAAAAAAATGTCGTGAGAATGCCCTTTGCAATTTAGAGAATAGCTCTGTACGCATACGGTTTATTTTCTTTCAAACAAACTTGCCCCGTCTTCTACAAAACACGTTTAGTCATATGTCACGGAAAAATAAACTAAGCCGCTCCAACGTCAACAAATTGACAGCTCAATAAATTTTAGAAAAGTGACAGCCCACGTATTGTACATAACTCACACAATTGTTCTTCAGAAAGTATTTGACATAGCCTGGAAACCCCCTCAAGACGTTTAAAGCACGTGAAGCCGAAATGACCTTATTTTGTTCATTGCATATCGTAAAATCGACTTCCGTTGAGCGGCGATTGCAATCACAATTGAAATTTCTGTCATATTTTTCGTATTGTTCATGTCTGGGACGTTGTACTTTGAACAGGTCCATGTCTTTTTATTTTGTGGTAAGAATCTTACTTTATCGAACTGCCATCAGTTTCTAGGAAAAGTTGTTATAAATCCCGACTGATTTTTTCTTGTTCAAAATATCAAGATGTTTCTGTCCATCTCTTAAAATGTTTCTTCATTGCATGCAAATATCCGGGTTTTTTTTGTACGCCACAGGGTGACACAGTAGTTTAGTGTCCTCCGTTTTTCATTGGCTTCTCTTTCATCATTTTTAAATGCTAGCGAATTTTTCACGTCCTAGCTTAATTATATTTATTATGCATCCGGAGCAAAGAAATGTTTAACAGAAAATAATTTCAAAGCATTTTAAAAGCCCATTTGCGTGCCATTGCGTTAGATGCATTGCATCTAAAATTTGTTTTTTGACTTATTTTTTTAAGGTTCGTAAAGAACATTACTTTCATCTATAATTTAGAAACTTATAACCACAAAATATTGCACTAATCATACAATAATCTATAAAAAATGCAAGACCAGGCAAAGCTTATAACAACGACCTTGGAGACTAGGAAAAGGCACGAGAGAGCATCAAAAAATAGCGCACTATCTGCATTAGCTATTTGCATTCTTGGCCGTTTTCGTTTCAATTTTGAAAAACACTCAAGTTAGATTTGATTCAAATAAAATTCCCAACCCTAGGGATCAAGCGAGAAAACTAAAAAAAAATATCCTTATGCGTTTTTAAATATTTGTTATGCAAATGCTATCCTGTAATTCTTGTTATTGTACTATAATAAATTATAGTGCTCTAGCACTACCTAATAAGTTACGAAAAGGTTGCAATTGTGCAATCACAAGGACACTAACTTGTCACCCTGTAGATATGATATGAGCCAATATTGTTTTTGTCAAAAATAGAACGTTTGAACACGAGGAAGAGTGCGTTTCGTTGATTTTGTTCTTTCCTTCGATCATTCATATTGTAGTCGTTTTGCAAAAGATTTCAAAACTGCATTGCCTTCCTTGTGGCCCATCAAAGAAAGGCGAAGCCCGCCAACAAGAACTCGAGCGAGATCTCTCGTTGGTTGGTTGGTTGGTTGAGTGAGTCAGTGAGTGAGTGAGTGAGTGAGTGAGTGTATGTGGTTCATGAGACCAACGGCGATTCAATTCCAAAGGTTTTCCTGCATCTCCCGTGCTTTTGCCCAACTTCTGCTCAACTTTTACGTCAATGAAACATGAGCAGAGAGAGAGCACCCACGTAATATGTACGTACGTATGCTCCATCTGTCCCCGGAATTCATGGTGCACCAAAATGCATTGGCAATCAAATATATATCTCATGCTTTGGGGGCATCCATTAAATTTGCATGTTTGAATTTTGATTTCCTTAAGCCTTTGGTATGTACAAAAAGAAAATTCTTTTCCGATTCACAGAGCACCAAATTCTGGGAAACAACTCAGATTAAATCCACCGAAGTAAATGCCTAAAACAGCCTCTACAGTGTATACCTTAAAGGGATCCTGATTTTGAGATTTTTCAAACAAAGAAATTGCCATCTTAATAGTTTCAACGTAGTTTAAATCCAAATAAACGCAGTGACAAGGGAAAAAAAACAAAATAATCCAAATACGTGCTCGTGTCCTTTTCATTGAGAATCGTCAATGTGGATTAGCCAAAGGGGCCTTTTCTTCGTCGTCGTCGTTGTTGTTGTTGTTGTTGTCATCCTCTCCGTCGCTTCCCCACTTTGTTGATGGTTCAAATGACCTCTGCATTTGACGCAATCTGCAACGATGCCATCCATCTCATGTCTGTCGTTATCTGGAGGGAGCATGATGAGGACGAAGGTTTCTTTTGAGATATCTCGTACACTTGTTTCTCATTGACATCACTCTGGCAATTACAAAACATCACCATCTCCAGCTTATGATTATGAACCCAAATCTGGAGATCCCCGCCCGTATTCAGAAGGCCATAAAGATATGAGCTTCGACTTTTTCTCAAGCTGGCTTGGCGCATGGCAGTACAAGAATTACTACATCCGCGCGAGAAGTAAATCTTCTCATGTCATTTAGACGACTCAGACAATAAGCCCCTTAGTAACTCTTATTTTTTTCTCCTAGCCATTCTTTTCATTTTTCGTTTGCTCTGTGTCATTTCTGCCCTACCATAAAATGATGGTACTCATGAGCTTGCACAAGTCTTTGTGTGTGGAGAAGGTTTGAAGAGGACTTAGATCCACCATCGGTTGACCCTCAAAAGAGTGTGGAGGCCACTGAAAACCCGCCACTTCTTTTGTTCCATATCGCCATCCTCGACACCTTTGTTCGTTTTCGTCTGGAACACCAAAAAGGACAGAAAGCACAGTACAAGAAACTGTGGATTACTCCCATCCAAGGACTGATTTTCATTCCTATACCATTCGCTCTTTGTGCTTAGGTTTTCTTCCAATAACAAACCGAGATAAATCAAACGAATGAATTCGATCTATTTAGATGAAGAAAGCTCCAAAGCTTCCTCAATCGTACCAGTCGTCCCAGTACATCCAAAATGAGAAAATCAACCGTTTGAGGTGTGACAAAGCCAAGCTCCAAGGGTTACGAGTGATATTTTACTGTCGGATAAGAACTGAAACACATTCTCTGTGATGTTGGGTTATTAAAACTCTGGGAAGGTTTTTCGACCCCGATATTTTAATGTTAGCGGTGCGATGCGTTGGAACCTTCAGGATCCAACCCAGGACAAACAAACTACGTAATTATTTGCAAGTTGTTAGAGTTTCCCACCTATCTGTCTTTTTGGAATTACTTTACTCGGCCCTAACGTTGTTATGGAAATTGGTGAGGCTAGCCTTCGCCTTCGTTTTGAGTCGTTGTTCTGCTTCCCCAAGAGATGATCTTCCTGTTATCATTCGTCGTTCGATCCTGCTTGCTTGTTTGCCTGTCTGACAGTTTGTCTGCCTGTCTGTTCTCGGGATCCGTTGAGGATGAAAAGGAACACAAAATGGGATGAAATATCATTTGCCATCGTAAATCCTTCTCCTCTGTCCCATAAAAAGCCCTTGTCGTCGAGAGCCCTCAATTCCCCTACGCTCTGATTATTGTGTGCGTGTGCTAGAAAACTCGGACAGACGGTCAATTGCCTTTTGCTCGACCAAGCGCATTGTGGGAATCACGAATTCATAGCGTTCCCAATGGTAATGAAAGTTCCAAGAATAGGCCTTGTGACAACGAACACACAAATATACCAAGGTCGACAAAATTTAGGTTTCAAGTTCAAAGGCCTCTATCCGTCAAGATTCGGAGACTTTTTATGCCAATAAGAATGGCTTTCTGCAACGGTTTTGATATTCGAGACGCATTCGGAAGAAATAGACGGGAAAGGAACAGCGAGTCCGTATTTTTTCAGTTGGTTCCAAACATTCGACTGTCTTTCAGAGATAGCAGACACACCGACTATGAATATACAGTACGTCTCAAATCAAACCAGAGGGATGTCTACCACGCATTCGACCGACAGAGACTTGTTATGGCAACGATTCAAAGTCAAAGCACACCAGGCGGTGGAAATCTTGGACTGAGCGAGCCAGATCCATGAAAAGAATCACAACTCAATGGAACACCTCGGCTGGTTTTCAAAATGTTTGACAGCTTGAACAAGCTGGTATGCTATGTCTGCTTTTTGTCTTCGTGTCTGTCTACTACATGTATATGAAGGAGCACTTTTGGTCATTTTTCTGCCCGGTTGAAAAATCAGTTTGTTACTACGATGCACCGTACGTGATTTAAATTTTGCTAAGTCACAAACGGAACAAAAAACTGGCTTCGTCCTTTCAAGTCTGTGTGGATAATTTACTGGTTGAGCAGTAATGCTCGAATGTAATTCGAGATGCCATTACAGCACTTTACTACTTGGCGTGGGTCCTGCATTATGGTGAGTGTGGTGTACTACGTACCTACGTTACACATTTGTGATTGTTGGCATTTCATACGTTGGTTAAGGAGGATATGCCTGTGTTGGCTTTTTGCACCGCTACATTTTATTTCGCCAAAGTATAAAGATGTAAAGGACATAAAGCCGAGCCAGACGAACAACTGCATGCCCAGTGGACTGTTGGATAGATGATCATTGCATCCTTTCAAACTTCAGACACAATAAGGAAAGCTGATACGATTGTGCGTCGAGCAACGCTTTGTTATGGTTATAGTCATAGCAGTTTCTGTCTGTCCCAGTTCTCTATTGTATCCTCCTTCTCTCGGTCAGTCAGTCACTCAGACAGCCCAAAGACCAAGGAAGGACCAAAATCCAAAGTTCGTCTTTCGAAATGTCAACGCTCGAGAGAAAGTTCCACAATGCCCATCCTGTCTTCACGATTCAAGTCTCGTGGTATACAGTACGTACGAAGAGTGATATACGTAGCTCTGTACTTATACATTCAAGTGCTAAGAACTCGCATCTATGTTGCTGAACAAATGTCTCATTACCCTGAAAGCATGGATAACGGCGGAGTCTACATACATACTAACACACAAGTTGTGAATGGATGTGGCAAGTTGTTCTTCATCTGAACTTGTTCATCTACGTATTGGCTCCCATTAATCATGTTCATGTCTAATCATTACGTTGCACGACCACGTTCGCCGCAAAAAAATCATGTTGGAATCGAACCTTAACGGTCCCACGAACCAAATAAAATCGAAGTTTCTTTTTCATATCCGTGTTAGTTCGCTTAAACGGTTCCTCATACTTAATCAAAATTTCAACAAAAGATTAGAGACTGGGCCTTTGAGCCTTGGCAGCAAAGCGTGAAGATGATCTCCACCGAAGTTGGATCCATGGGTGTAAAAGTGCAAAAAATGGAGAGGGGGATAAACTAAGGGAAGGTCAAAAAAGCCAGGTGTCTGTTTCACATCTTAAAGGTACGAATGATGCCCATCACTCTCCATAAAGGCTTGTCTTCAACCGACAGGCCGAAAAAGAAAGAGGCTCAAGAAAACTCGGGTTCTTTGTAAAAAAAACTCTCTTTATCACGTGGCGAGCTCTATCCTTACGCACAGTATATTCAATCATGGCCCCCTACAATCAACCACTCAAGACATCTAATCTACGGAGCTGAACCCATTTTATCTCCAGCAAAGTGACTGCGCTCGGCTCAGTCTCCATACCAAATAACATATTAGTCTCGCAATAACGTTTCGTTGTAGGCCAAGTCCAAAAGCCCGATCTTCCCTTGTACTTCTTGTTGAGAGACCCAATGAGAAACGGAAGAGCTCATCCGGAAGCGTGTTCCCTTTTCCTGGTTCTTCTTTCATTTCAGACTTCTTCGTTGCCTCTGAAGCTGGAAGCGCGGAAAGTTGGAAAGGCGAAAGTCTCGTTGAGCCGTGCTCAAGATCTTTCTAAAGAGGGCACCGACGGTGAAGACAACTGGCAATTAGTTACAGTAGAAGCCGCTTTAGGAGCTACTCCTCCATGCACGAGCTGAATGCAGGCTAAGTCATAAATTTGAAAATGGCTTGGGAATTTCAATTTGGGAACACTCTTTGAATAGTATCAGGACCGTTCACTTTAACGTGACCGACCGCTGATTTTACTTTTCGACTCATGCCCCAAAAATGAGTTATTTCTATTTAAGAGACCAGAATTGGATTCACCAGTTTTGCCATCGACACCAGGGAAACTTCGGGTCGATTTTTCCTGTTGGAATGTTAGAATGATTTCAAAATGGTGCCCATTCTGTCTTGAAAGATCCATCGCACTGCAACTGGCAGACAAGATACGAATGCGCTATAAATAGTGATTGGAATGTAGTTTCTTATTGTCCCTCAAAACCTTTGTTTTTTTTCGATTTCGACAAATTCCCAAATTCTCATTTCTCTACAGTTGCCTTCAGAAAACCCAAATTGCTTCTTGACCTTTCAAGCACAGTTGGACAAATGTTTCAGTACCATACTTCCATAATCTGATGTACGTTGACTCCCAACAACGCTCCTGGCCAACCAAAGTTCGTTGACGAGTCTTAAAAGCAAATATTCGACCATATTAGCAGGTTGCTTGTTGGTGTAAATAATTTAAGAAGCTTGAGAACACCAACATGTTGTCAATTTCACTATTCTAGACCATTTTTTAGTAGATCAATAATGTTTCTGACCGAAGTACACTAGGGGGTACACTCGGGGTACTTATAACCTTGGAAACTTGGAATAAAACTTGGAATCGGGGATTTTATAGCATGATTTTATTCCACTCGAGTTGACATATTTGACTTATTGACAGTAACTACTTAAAAATATTTACGTATTTTATGAAGTTTCTGTGACCAGTGAGTGAAGATAAAAGGACTTTCAAATTGCCTTGAATGGGTGCAAAAGGCAATTAAAAACTGGTTGGTGGGGCTTCAATGTATGGACTGGTGTTTTATGCTCTGATTCTATTGAGGATAACGGAACGGAGAACCAAGGGAGAGCACAAATGGAAAGTCCAGAGCCGAAATGGAACAACTCTCCGACAAGATTTTTTTTTTATACAATGACATTGTTACTCTGGTGCGGCAAAAGAAATGAGACTGAAAAGAAAGAATTTGGTGTGTGTGTGCGAGAATTGCAAATGTTGGCCTTGTTATGACTCTATGTATTTCAGAGCAGATTAGACGGGCAATTACGCAAATTCCACCGCTCTGTCTTGGTTGGAAAGCATACGAGCGTGTTGCTTGGGACTGCTTTATTGAGGCCATTTTATCAAACTCTTTGGGGGGACATTAGAAATGGCAGTTGAAGAAGAAAAAAAAACTAGTTCTGTGTCGATATCCAAGGCGTTTGGAGTCGATGTCCCCAATTTTAAATGTCTCGGTGTTAGTGTTGGTGGGCATCAAAGTTTGCTCCGACCGAAATGGGCATGGATGGAAATTTATTCCAAAAAACTTGTCCAATTCCAACGTTTCATTCCCTGAAGGCGTCATTCACTCTTTCCATTTGTGTCTCGAGCAGACCTGCCTGCTTGCCCTCCAACCAAGTTACAAAGTACGTACGTATTACATATCTATCTATTCACCCACCCAAAACCCCATGGATGGGTGGTTCGTTCGCTTCTTACCCTGCAAATAGCCTTGTCGTGTTCCATATCGCCTTCCACTTAATACAGATCCGAATGATTTTCAAAAAACCTCAGCCGACTTCTTCAGTCTATAATAGCATCGAAACGAATTCAAAATTTCAGACTTTCACAAAAAGCCACGTGCAACCGTTTTCAATTTGCCACTCAATTTGAGTCTTGTCAGGGCCTAAGAAAGCAGCTTCATGGTAGTTGGCATTCTGGCTGCTGTTTTGATGTAACAAAAAGTCGAAATGCATTGAAAAATATGCACTTTATTTCATTGTTCGACGATATCAATAAGCCAATGTGTCTCTCGCCAACCATCTACCCTTCTATCAGATCCTATTTTGAATACCTTTGCTGGTTTCAATGAGCAAAAGGTTTCGAGACACTGAGCCAATTAGTAGTATAGTAGTATGTGGGTGTTTTTGAATGTTTCTGTCGTATATCTGCCCGAGTTGGATGCTCAGAATGCCTGTCTGCCTGTCTCACTGTGGAAAGTTCCTTGGCAAACTTTGAGAGATTTCTAGTCGTTCTGCCAGCGTCCTTTCACGAGAACTTGTTGTTCTCGGCAATTTATGCTCTATAGTACTTACACCAACGAAAGTCTCCCGAAGAAGCAATTGTTGAATCGGAATTTTTATGAACTTGAAATCTAGCTATGCATTTGGAGTCAAAGCTACTTGATGCCCTAAGTCTCAAAGTTTAGCGGGCTCAAAATTAACAAATGACTTTTAACAAACCACTTTTAGCATGGGTAAAAGCGAGGATGCTTTTTTTCAAAGCGCTTTCTTTTCAACAACAGATTAAAATTACCACAGCTCATGCTATAACAATACAAATAAAATTTGAGCCAAAATCCTTTGGAGTGGGTTTCCCAAGTGAGTGTTCTGTGTTATTCCACCTGTCCGCAAAAATACCTGTGGGCAAGAAGAGTTGAGGCGTGGAAAATGGGACGGGAAAAGTTTTCTTCATATCCTTCTCTTTTCAAGCGAGGGTGAATCTCTTCAGGGATCTGTTCAACACTCGACATCTCCCTCAAGGTTTGCTATCTGTCCTATTACTTTAGCATTCGATGAAACCAAAAGTGGGGAAGAGCACTCATTCATTGCCTGCCTCCTGAGGAGAGGCACTTACAGTACTTCTCAAAACCCAAAACACTGTCAGTATTGTGAAACGCTATTTCACCGGGCTCTTGATAGCTAGTGGCATTCCAATCATCATACCCAAAAAATTAGAAGGCATGTGAAGGCAGACATTCTCATCTTTATTGAAGTTCAACAAACTCGCATGTTTGGACTGAATGAACCAACAGGCAGGTCCACAACATAGGAATATGATGAATGTGCAGTACTAAGCTCGCCTTGGTTGTGAATAAAACAAAGCTCAGTATCATTGAATTACCCTCATCATGTACCTTTGAAAGGATAAGTTTAGATGTACTTAACCTGATCGCTGACTTAAACAACATTAAATGATTCCCAAATAGTCCTTGAATATACTGATTAAGAATCCTTTTGAGTGGATAAGACAAAGTTGGTTTTCAAGCTTCATGAAACGGTTGGATCACACGGCAACGTGAACTTCTTGAATTGAAGCGATGGATTTCACACCCAATGGCCAACCATTCCCAACTTGGTGATATTGGTGCCACCCGATCCACTGAGCCATAATTCAAATCGTAAAATGGGCCCGTCAAAACAGAATTATACTCGCAATACGAGAGAGAGTGAGCCCATTGCTTGCTTGGTGGGATGGCTTTCCTCCATCCACGCATCGTTCCAAGTCTGGAATTCCTTCTTTCGATTTCATTTCAAACTTTCGCAAGTAACCGAGTGCACGCGCACTCATATACACAAACACACACACACACGCATACAAGTAAGCAAATAAAAGGACTGGGACAGAGGATAGAGGATCGAATTTATCGGGTTCAAGCTTGAAATGGAATTTTCTTTATGGCCAATAAAATAAACGTAAGAGCCATTTGGCACCTGGGGAAAAATGGAGTATGTGGATGCGAATCTGGAGCATGGCCAAGCTCATTCAACCTTTGACGGTACAAATCCATTGAATTGGCAACAGTTGACAGGATGATGATGTCTTTAACGAACTCTCGAGCACTTCATTCATCTCAAAGAACAAGATGACAGATATAATAGAAGTATGAGACTTTCGAACTGGGCATGATCTCAGATTTGAGGGAATAAACAGCGACTGGAAAGGAGAAACTTGTGTGGCAACATTTGGAAACGAATCTCTTGCTACTTCCACTCCTTCCTCGGTTCCCACCTTCTGCTCTGGCTCTTTTCGTGTGTGTGAGAGAATCTGTGAGAAACTTTCTAATTTATGATTCAAGTTTGTTTAGGCTATTTACACGGTGAAAAGAGCGCTTTTCTCGAGTTATCCACGCAAGTAAGAGAGTTCCAAACAGTGATCAAGGACCTCTGGAGCCTATGGATTCCAAGCTCTACCTCTCCAGCCAGATCCTTTTCCAATCGACCTTCAGACCATGATATTGTACTCGTAGTATTAGTAGACGAACAAACACCTTTCCAGAGATTTCCGAGGTCTGGCGAGAGTGTACGTATAGTCGAGATTGGGGATTGTGCAAAATAGCCAAAGCAATGCAAAAGCAGATCTCTGGGTGAGCTGAAATGGTAGTAGGAATAGTATTCATTCATCCTTGGGCAACATTAAACACATAAAAGAGCTTGGTAGTAGTTTAGTAAAGTAGAGAACGAGAAAAAATGGTAGCGGTGGCCAACCGCCAACCAGACTTATTGGTTGGTCTCAATCTCCGAAGCATTCACCATGGGAATCGACTTCCGTAGGTTATTCAATCAAGCGTAGACGTTCAGATGCACATGATGCAGACAAAGATTTGGAACGGAGAAGGCAACAAACTTTTCATACTTCGAACTACGACGGAATATTGAATAAATAGAGCAGCCATATTAATGATGATAATAATAATAATAATAATAATGTATGTATTTTAACCGGTAAGACACAACAAAAAATAGCTTCGAGACTAACATTGTCAATTAGTTGAAGACAGGGCGAGGATGATGACCCCAGCACCCAACTACACCTACGCATTCAGTCAAAAGTCCAGTCGTCGTCATCATTAGTGAGAGAAGGTTGGTTCCATGAGCTAGTGGACAGACACTGGTTATTTGTAAATAGCAGATAGATAGATCATCATTCAGAATGTGTGAGCATTTCGACACAAGCCACAGCCCAAAGCGAATTCCTCGCCCGTAGGTGGATGCTTCACATGAAGGGGACATTCGTCCAAGGACAGTTTGGTGGATTTCGGGCCCACAGGGCACTGTGGCAACGACGTCTTGGGGATGTTGGCCACGCGACTGAAGTCATCATGGCAGGCGTTGCAGAAGTGCGTGGTCCCAAAGCAGAAGAACACGGCCACTGAGCAACAGTAGCGACATTTGTACTCCAAGTAGTCCGTGCCATGCTTGGGGCACATTTGTGCCTGAGACACGTCACTGCATCCGCCACAGACGAGTTCCTCCGGATTGTAATCATCGCCTTGTCCGGCATCGGCATCACACTGAGCTTCACCTCCGTAATAGGCCTTTTGACACTTGAAGCACACGTAGTAGGCGTACCGCTCGATGGCGTAGACAGCCGGGTCGTTGTTATGATGCTTGGTAATGGCCTCGCACTTGGTCAAGCCATCATATTCCAAACGCATGAGAGATTTCTTTCGCACATCTTCGTACAAACGATCAATGGGGTCTAGGTATTTGCGCAGGGATTCGTTCTCGATCTTGCTCTTGCAGATGGGACAGTTTCGAAAGCCAAAGGTGATTCGAGGACCAATCCATCGTTTTTCCAACACCGTCACACAACAATGATAATGAAACACATGGCCACACTCTAAAAGGATCGAAGGCACGGGTGAAAGGGCCTCGGTGAAGCAAATCATGCACATGTCATCGGCATCTTGTCGAAGCTTCTCTCCCGAACACCCATGAAGACAGGGCAAACAATTGCTCTCGTCGGCAATGCCCCCACAGAAGTGGCCACAACTCAAGGTCTTTTGACAAGCGAGGCGCGAAAACTCGATGCACTCGCGGTCCGTGCACAGACTATCAATGACAGGCGAATCGGATGAACTCACTCGCCCACAAAAACGGCAAGTGGCAAAATTGCTCAGAGGACCACCACGACTCGTGCCCAATCCGACGACCCCCAAGGTTCCGGAAGTGCCACAATTCCCACGACTCCCCTCTCGAAACTCGACCATCGCCTTGAGGGTGAGTGAGTCAGCCAAAGACATGATCCAGAACAATTTCGCCCGACCACAGCCTTCGTGCAGATCGACCTTAATCGCATCTTCTTCTTCTTTGAACACTTGCCGTTGATGTGCCTTGGTTCGGCGATGAAGGTGCAGGAACCGGTCGCAATCGCCACACAAATTACCGCAATGGTCGCAATTAATAATGGACAAGGTTTCACCGTCATCGTGATTCTCACACGTGGGCCTGGGCGAGTTGTCCCCGACTGCCGAGTATTCACCCGACGAGAGGCCATCTACGTGGTCCTTATCCAACACACAAAGCGAGGCCAAGGCCAGCCAAAGGACCGGATACTTCAAACATTCACTGGGGTCGCGATGTCGCTCTTCTAGTCGAGTCAGATTCAAGATGTTTTCGGCCACGGCACTCTTCGTAATGGCTGTCCATTCATTTCCTAAAAGACCCTGGGACATGTTCTTCACCAAGAGGATGATTTCCTCGGCCAATTTCTTGGAAATTGACCCTCTAAGCCACCACCGATCTCCGATATTTTCTCCTCGAGGATGGATGCACGAGGCAAGTGACACGGTGGTGAGGTTTTTTGTGCCTAGACCTCCCCCTTCTTTGCCTTTGGTCTTCACTTGCAATGTGAGAGCTTTGGCAATGCAGCTTAGGAACACATCGATGATCCCAGGCTTGGAGAGGTCCACAACGGGTGGAGAGGATTGCTCTGAGGGTGAAATTAATGAAGATGAGGAGGCCTCAGCTGTGGATGCGGAAGCCAGTCGAGATGCTGACAACAACGAACCAAAGTCCTTGGGCGGCAAGTTGGGAATGCCCAAAACGCGAGCAAAGCTCTTGGGTGTTATGCATGGGAGTAATCGGGAGAGCAGGGAAATGACGAGCTTTTGAATACGAGCTGATCCAATGTGCAGTAAGGACACCACATCTTGAATGAGGCCATCTCGTTGGGCTAAATGGCTCCGTCCCAAACCACTACAACTCAAGGACAAAACCATCGACAACATCTCAAAACAATAGGTATCTTTCAGCGTGGAATGATCTTCTCCCAATGGGCTGGTCTTTCCGCCTGAGCAGAGCGACCTTTCCCAATGAGCTCGGAATTTGGCTGTTTCTTTCTTGATGGCTAGCAGGATGTGCGAGCAGACTTGCTTCTGCAAATGAGTCAATTTCGAGCGAGTGAACATGAGACCACCCACAGTAGAACCACCACTAGTGGCAGAGGTTGAGGAAGCAGAAATCCCGGCAGCCCCAGTTCCGATGTTGTCTGAGGTCAGCTTGGTTTCGGTGTTGGAGAGGTCTGTTGAGAGGGCTGGAGTGGTCAGGGATTCACCTCTTTTCGAGACATCTTCAAATTGATGGTGATTAGAGTGCAGCAAACCCCCCGTTCCTCGAGCAGGAGCGCTCTCGTCGAGAAGTCGACCAAATACTTGGCTGGTGATGAGACGGAAAATCCGCAAGGTTTCTGCCTCGCAGTTGTTCCTTTGTATTAAGGACATCTCCGGTGTCTGGTCTACGAGGGCTGCCACCCGGTCGCGAGGCTCACTGCCCAAAGCACGCACTTGCCGGACTCTCAACGTATTGTCAGGCCCTTTAAGTTCAATTTTCACCACCGAGAAGTCCGAGTTATCCATAAAACATGAGATCCATCCTGCGAATCGACTCTCCACCTCGCATTGTTTGATGGTCTGGAGGTCGTGTAGGGCTTTGCCCGCCTTAAACGTTAGCGAGGTCACTTTATTGGCTAGATCACGACCATTGTCGATATGAATCGAGACATTTCGGAAGTGGAGGCCATCCAATAAACCGTCGTTAGGATCCATTTCTCCAGCTGGCGGTGGTGAGGGCAAGGACATGGTGATCCATTTCGACTTATTTCGATCCTCGTCACCTGATTCCCAGAAGGTCTCCGTGGAGTTATCGTTCAAGGAGCCAATCATGGCTTGCCGACTTGACACTTTCATTTCGATTTGCGGTGAGATGTCAGTGATTCGTTCCACAAAGCAAAGGTCACTGAGAGCAAAGGTTAACGAGGCCACGGGCTTGGGACTCTCCCCAAGTATCGACGTGGAAGGGCCACCAAATGCCTTCAAATCAGCCACGTTGTTCTTGCTCGATGCAGCACATAAGGGTGATGAGGAGGCCTCATCTCTGAAGTGAGTGGTCTCACGAGGTCGAGACAACATGCGACTAATGGTGGGAAATATGTGAGATTGGTGTAGGAACTGATGGTCACTGGGCTTGAATTTAATGCCCCAACATCGAATAGCAATTTGCTGGAGTGGCGATCCGGCGGGCAGAACCATCATTAAATCCGACACCGTCTTCAAAACACCGTGAAACGTCTCGGGGAGAGGCTGAATGGCTTCACCCGCAATGTAAATATCTGAGGTTGGATGCTCGCAGAGACCACTCAGTGAGAGCGAACCTTTGGGCTTTGAAGCGAACACTGGGGCTGCTTTGATGGCTTTGGAGGGCGAGATATCGGCCTTGACCGAGGCCAACAGAGCATTCCTCTTGTTTTTCTTCACCTTCGATTTATCTTCAGGGACGGCGGAAGCACCTGTCGATGACGAGGCCCCATTAAGGACAGCGGCGCCGTTTTTATCGAAGGTTCCATTGAGGCTGGTGAGTTCATTATTAGGCGATTCTAGGGCAGATGCAAAGCACCACAACAGGTCATGAAGGCAAGAAGGCTGACTCACACTTCGAAGTAACCAGTTCAGGGCTTGCATGGCGTACGTTCGACATGCTGCTTTTCTCAAAGCCAAGGTCATCGCAATTTGAAGGCTTTCCAAATCATTCCACTGCAAAACGAAGCTCATGACAGGTCTCTGTAAAACGTCTACGACGGTGGTTGGAAAAGTGGCCGAACCAGAACCAGCCACAGTGGACAAACTGCTTGCTCCGGTTGACGAAGGGACCGCTGAAGTCGAGGAGCCAAACAAGCGGAGAAGGGCTTGAGATGGATGAGAGAGAAAATCGGAGTTGTTGGACGTTTCAGACAAGCCCGACACCAAGTTGCTAGTGTCACAACACGTCGAGTTTCTCTTTCGATTTGGAGGCGATGCTTCTTCTGACTTTTTGTAGACCTCACTTTCGGGCCACGAGCTGGTTTCTTCTTTTTCGCGTAATGGAACGGCAGTCTCTTTATTGGTCGCGGCTGAAGTTTTGGACGTCGATTGAAGATACTTTTGGTTTCCCCCCATGGAGATTGAGCGATGGAAAGGTCTTCTCGAGGGACTGGGACTCCGTGAAGAGGATCTTTTCGGTTCGTCAATGAGCTTGGTCTGGAATTGGGCGGGTGGCGAAATTTGATCGACCCCATCGACCTCAATTAATGAATCTTTCACTGCCGACAGACGCTGGTAAGGAGCAGATGAAGTTGAGGGTACAGGATCTTTCCTAGTTTCGTGGAGAATTTCATGCTCTTCTGAACTCTTAATCATGGATTCGTGATCCAAGAGCTCGTCATTCAACGACTTGAACTGTTTGTCTTGGACTCCTAACGCGTTGAAGCACTGGAATGGGACCAATGGAAATGGATTCGGATCGAAATGGGACAGCTCGATATGAGCTTGGATGTTTTGGGTGGGGACTTTGGATCGAGCTCCACCAACGACCACTGAGGTCTGAATTGAAGGCTGCGGTCCCGTGAGATTGCTTGACAGCTGTTCGTTTCTTGGTCGAAGGTTGGAATTGGAGTCATTGGCCAAATCCAGCAGGAACATGGCATTGTTATTCATGATCAGGTGGCTTTGTAATTGACCCGAAGGTGAGGCCAATTTCGAAGACAATGACGAGAAACTTGTCTTGGCTGACTTTACTCTCGAGTTCCTGGCTCTCGATAGAGAAAGCGGCGGGTCCAGCTCAGACATGCTGGGTTTCAAATTGGCTTTGCTCATGGTCTCCTCGCGACATTTCTCACAGATCAGGTACCAACTTGATCCACCCACTCCTCCATCCCCACAGTTCCCGGCCCATCCACCACAATAGTTTCCACCCGAGTTGTAGCCTTTACCTCCAGCGGGATTCCCACATCCAGGATGTGAGTTCCGCATGTGGTAGGTCACGGGATGCTGGAAATACTTGCCACACATTTCACACAACTGGAAGAACGCCTCTTTGTCGGGAATTCTCATCGCGCCAACTTGTTGATTTTGCGGTTGTTGCAGTTGTGCCTGTTGTTGTTGTTGTTGTTGTTGTTGTTGTTGTTGCTGGTGCTGCTGCTGTTGTTGCTGCTGTTGTTGTTGGGATTGCTGTTGGTGCTGTTGCGATTGTTGTTGTTGCGGTTCTAAGTTGAGACCGAGTTCATTTCCATGATTTCTCATAATTCCTAGATTGACCCCCGGATATTGATCTACAAATTCATGACCCACTTTCCGCTTGATTCGTTTGCCGGACCCATTTGACGATTGCACTCCCATGATATTCGGCGAGTTTGAGGACGACTTCTTTTCCTTGGCATGACGGTCATTTTTGCTACCGCTTCTCAAATTCGAGGCTATGGAGGGCAAACCATGGAGGGGGCTGGCCAAAATGACTTGTTGAAAGATAGCATGCTTGCAGTAGCTTCGAATGTCCTTCCAAAGCATAACCAAGAGGCTCAAGGTTGGCGGAAGGTGGGATTCCGCTCCACCACGACAGTTCACCGGGGGAGAACTTTCTTCGGGAATGCGTTGCTGCTGCAAAATAGTTATGTTTCGGTTGGTATTCGCATTCATGGCTGATTGGTCCACCCCTTGAGACTTGGCCTTCAGATATGAAGTCGATAGCACTTCAACAGAGTGTCTTTGCCGGTTGACTTTTTTCTCCAAGTTTTCATTGCCCTCGTTTCGATCAACAACCATTGTAGCGGAGGACGACGAAGACGGCGTGGACTCGGGTAGATCTTTCTTCAATGATGGATGAAACTTGAGATATGAGGCCACGGCCATCGTGTCGTGGACGATCCCTTCGTGCCATACAAAGGCAGCAAACACAGCTCTTATGCTCTCGGCTACGGATGGGCTCATGGCCTCTTTCACGGGACCTTTAGGCAGGACAAAAGCTTTGGACGGGACAAGCGTGGGTTGGTATCTGACTGTGGAAGGGGCTCTTGAGCTGAGTGAAGCACATGAAGAGGAAGATGACTTGCCTGAGGTACGTTTCTTCACACGGGGAGATACGGGGGGAGGCGAGTTACTTCTGACAACAGTTCTATGGGGGTGATGAGGAAGATCCAGATCCGTTCGAATTGAGCTAGATTCCAGACTTGTTGTTGACATAAACATGGCTGACGCTTGAGCTCCGGAAACGCTCGCGGTCATCAGAGAATTATTGCCTAGGGGTGCCGATGCCATTGAGAGGGCTCCATCCGAGCCTTCGGATAGGTCAACAGATGCAGCCAATTTTATATCCGGATGCGGAGCAACGGGCCTGGGTTGCGGTCCATATTCCGATTGAAGGGAAATTGAGGGACTGTCATGACTACTCGTGTTTGGACTTTGAGAGAGATCACGGGTCAGACTCGAAACAAGCGCGCTGGTATCACTTTGTGAAGAGTCTTGGCGACCTAAAGCCAGAGAATTGGTGTCCAGAGACTGAGGGCTCCGAGATAAGGGAGACTTGGAATGTGCCACATTAGATCGAATTGCGATTGGACTTGAACTGCGGCTACTCACACTGGATCCGATCACTTGGGGGCTGGCGGAGCGCGAATGGGCTTTTCGCTTGGTTTTTGGAGTGGTCGGCGGCGTCACTCCGTTTCCGTTAGCCCGACTTTCACCAATCACTTTCACAAGTTCCTTAACAGAAACGCCTTGAAGCTCAGGTGGAATGTCCTTATTCACATGGTGAAACACGGGTTTTCTAGCAATCGGTGGACTTGCCGAGGCCCCGCGTCGACCCACTTCGTTTCGAAAGAACTTCTGGAAGAAAGATGGCTTCCTCGAGTCTCCTCCCACTGGCGATGGAGTTCGTCGGGGAGATGAAGGACTGGACTGGCGCCTTCCGGGGGATGACAAACTCGGTCTTGGCGAAGGTGTGGGTCTTTCCAGCGATCGAGTTTCGTAATGACGACTGTCCCCACTACTTCCAAGTAACTCGAATTGAGCAGGAGCATTTCTGCCCGTGCCACTGGGTCCTTCCGATTTTCGCCTGGAGACCCCTCCTGTTCCGATTGATTTCTGGGGACGAGCCTTGCCCGACGGGACCATTAATTGTTGAACCATGGGTTGAGACATCGGTTGAAGTTGACTTATAGGAATGCCATACATGCCATAGGCGTGACGCAAACGAGCCTCTTCTATCTCGGCCTCGCTCTCCAGGTATTGGACATCGGTTGAATTCACGGCTAACACCCACGCCTCACCTCCATCGGCAACAAAGGAATGTCGATCAGCTGACGCCGAATCCAGTCGGACCCAGAGCTCACCGAGGTCGTTGCTTTTCACTTCCACAACGTTGACCACGCTTCCCAGATTAAGTCTTCCCATGGGCGAGGCTGATAGACTAGGATGAGTTCGAATGTTGTGACCCGATGGCCCACATTTCATGACCGTATAGTTGCCAGGGCCTCGAGTTACTTCTCGCTTCCGATCGTTTCTCCCCATGACTGTCTCATGAGGCATGAACCCAGGCGAAAACATTTCTGACTCCACAAAACGGGGGGTAAAACCGTTCAGAGGCTGATTTTTGGTTGACAAATCCTTGGGTTTCACATCGGCCACTGGAATCATTAGGGTCTTCTCCAGATGCTGGTTGTATTGAAGACACCAACCTTCGACATGATGTGGCGCCATTTCCGCCAAACAATCCGTGCTGAGTCTGACCCAAATGCCATCCGAGTTGTGAAGTTCATCCACGATGGAAACTGTTCCATCCACGGGTACGATTCCGATTTGTTCGGACTGGAGAGTGGGATGAACTCGAATTCGAAGTCCCGCGCTTGGTTTGGCCACGAATTTCCTCAATCGGTAGATTTTGTCGTCGGCTTCACTTTGACACTTTGGGCCCAACCCTTTGGGAGGGGGGATAATGCCTTTGGGAGGTTCTTGTACGTCAGCCTGAAAATAATTGACCATCCAGTAAAAAAAGATGATGTTCTTTATTATCAACTTGTTTCAACACACCTTGAAGTGTTCTCCCATTTCAGATCCATCCACAATCACGTGGATACGATAAATGCCCACGTTGCCTGGGGTCCAGTTCGCCGAGTACGTCCCATTATTATGAGCTCGCACAAGCATGTTCTCAGATTGGCGTTGGAGTTTGGGAGAGGCAAATCGAAGTTCTTCAAACGAGTAGTTGTCGTAGCACTTTTGGATAGTGATGGCATGATAGAACATCTTGTCTTTGACGGTCACTTCGTATTTGTGTTCCAGATTGGGAGGGCGGTGACCACCAAACGTCATTGAATCAGGAGCTGTCATCTTTCGCACCTTTGACCCACTCTGATTCATTTCATCAATCGGCACAGCCTTAACCTCGACCTAAAACAAAACCCAAGATGTTGGAAAAGATCATCGGTCGATGTTTCGGTGACAGGTGTGACACTCTTATTGCAATACGGTTATCGATTAAATGGGGCTGTCAAAACCAATCAATTTTGATCCGCAACTGCTAGGACTTGTTTCCACAAAATCCAGAGCAAACAAAGGAAATTGAGCTCATATAAAGGAGTTGTAAGGTGTAAGTAGGAGCCAAGTGTAAACTTACTTTCATATTGGGCACGTGGACCACCTCTCCATATTGGTCTTGTGTGACGATGGTAATAATAGTTGGCCAACTGCACTTGAGTTCGTTGGGGTTGATCAGGACTTTGCATTGGTCGACATCCACGTAGGATTCGGGTTGCAACCATCGAGCTAAACGACCTCCACTGGTTCCTTGGGTGCAATGGACCAAGTTCTTGAGAAACACCCGCTCGTGCGAGTTACAATTGAACGGGATGACCCCATCTAACGCCTGATGCACGGTGGGTGGGTGAGTGAGAGCGAACCCTTTACTCAAGATGACGGGATGCATCTCGAAAGCATCGATGGCGGCTTCTTCGATCACTTCCATGTCCTCATCGGCTGCCTCTTCTGATATGTTCAGGGGAATGTTCTTCTGCATTAGCGATGCAGCACAAAGACCTCCTAAATAGGCCAGTTCCCATTCGAGATTGTGAAGACCATTCTCGCGTTGATTCAAGGCCTCGTAACCGACCACAAGGCACTTGTAGCCGAACTGGTTGATCTGTAAATCGTGGTTAAAAGAAGGGTTGTAAAGAGGAATTGGTCAAACTTGCTTGTCATGGCATGCAAATCATAACATTTAAAACTTTGGTCGAGGTGCATAAAGGCCAACTCGGCATCTTTAGCGCAAAGTACTTCTCGACCCTCGAAAGGCAAGTTGAAATGGGCTCTCCAAACAGGGGTCTCAACAAATGTTGCACCATTCCCCCACAAGCCCCCTAGACTAGTTCGCAGTTTGCATTTCTTCCTTCCTTCCTTAACCACTTGCTGAACAATCTGAGCGGAGAGAGATTGTATGGAACTCGCCGACCATTGAGGAAAAGTCGGGAACATTCCGGTCTCCATTTCTCTGGGCGACAAAACTACCAAGGCCAACTGGAATGTTATTTCAGAGTTCCCTAACTTGAAAGTGAGTGCAAGGCTCATATTGAACAAAGTTCTCATCTTTTCAGTGAAATGCTCCTCTCAGAGTGCCTCCCACTAACTAGAAAAGGTCACGTTCTGTGCAAATCGAGTCATCTCATTTCACCCACCTTCTTTTCGTCTTTGACGTAGTCCGACGCCGTTTCCAACGAAAACATGATCTCGTGGCCAGGCAGGATCACAGCTTGACGAGGCCATCCGGAGAGGCCACTGAATTTTTTCAACACGGGGATATACTTTTGTTGGACAATCAACGACTGACTCTCGTTGGCGTTGATGGGACTGGTCAAAACGGGGGTGGGGCCATTATTGGGAGCAGCATTCGATGAAGATTGAGGGCCTCCATTGCCACTGGGGGCACTTGGGGTCTTGTTGTAGCTGTGTTGAGATTTGGGCTTGTCCCCAGATGATCCCGAGGATGAGTTGGGGTTCTGAATGTAAATTTGTAACGTGTCTTCGGGTTGAGAGGTGGAACATTGGGGATCGAATTCTACTGACATCCATTGTACTGATTTGGGAAAAACTACCCGATTGTTGCTCACTGTGGCGGTCTTATAGGGGTGGTCGCTCTCTACCCACGCATATCGAGGGTGGCTCAGATCCATTTTACGGGAATGAATCCCGCTCACTATAGGAAAGTCTACCGAGTCACAATTCATGTCCACCAGATTATTCAATGCCGACACCGAGGGGAGCATATCTTGAATGTAGGTGAGCACTTGAACGGCACAAGGGGGGTCCGACCGCACGAGGTTCGTTACACTGGCAAACACGTGAGGCATCAGTTTATTGATCACAGGCGCCGAATTGAGGATATCTAGGCCTTTCTCGTCAATCGAATCTCTGGCCGTGACTAGCAGGTTAGTGATGGTCTTGACGATGGTCGATATCATGGACAGAGCCGTTCGTCGCGAATACAACTCGGCCATGGATTTAGTGGACGACTGAACGTCATTCTCTTGAGGAGAACTGAAGTAGAGGATCTGCGGAAGTTGGCCGCGTGTCGGGTTTGTGCCGTTGAAACTCAAGGAGCACGATGAAAATACGAATGTGGTCCCATCAGGACCTTTCACCGAGGACACGCCCCCGTCACCGTTGTTAGTTCGACCTCCATGGTTTCGAAGACGTAGAGCGTACTTCGTGTTCGGCTTGATGGGCACAGCTCGATCGAACTTGATTTCGATTAGATCCGTTTCTGTGGCACATTCGTCGGAGCTGTAGATGCCTTGGGAGATCTCCAAGGAACTCCATCTTTGGGATTGCGATTGCCGGTTGGCTTCTTTTTCATTGGCCGTTTGATCGTACAACAGTTCAAGTTCGTAGGTGTAGGAACCTGTTCCTCCATACACGCAACAACCCATGATGAAAATACCCGGTTTGTCCACGGAGAAGCAGATCGCATCAGGCGAGCCGTTTCCGGTGTTCCACATACGAGTATTGCTAGTCCGAATAAACCTAAAAGAAGAGGACAATAGTAGTGATTCATAGAGAACCGAAAAGATGAAAGAAAATAATCGCAAACCTATTAGGTGTGGCGTTTAGAATTTTGCCACCCAAGTTCTGGATGTCATCCTCACTAGAAATGGTCTGGTTCGCCAACTCTGCGATGACAGCCGAAATCACCTGGCCAGATTTCTCCTCCAATTGTCTTGAGAATCCTATAGGTTCACCTTTCAAGGCCTGCTTCACCGGAAGTGAGACAATTGCCAAAAGACGATCCAGGACTTCGCGGAACGACCAAGAGGCAAACTTGACTCCATCCAGATGGCTTTGATAATTCATGAGTTCGTTGAGGATTGGAAATCGATGAGATTGGCTATCTCCTGCTTGAATCATGGAGGCCGTCACGGACAAATTTTCCGTGGGCGACAGGTTTTTGCACCGAGTTTCCGTTTCGGGACTGTAGGTAATTGGAAATGTGTTTCGTAGCTTGACCATAGGACTGCAGAGTGCATCCAAAACGGCCGCCAAAAGGCGATCATGAGCCAGACCTTGGTGATTTGATGAGGAGCCTTCGATAGAGGCCAGAAGATTGCAGAGACAGGCCCACTTCAAATATCCAGTGGGGAAAAACGCATGGAAACAGGCCACAAACGTTCGGTGAGCATCTGACAATACGATATTGGCCATTTTCTGACAAGATTTCAACTGAGATGACGACGGAAGTAACACTTGGCTGACCTTCTCTAAACTGGGGAGATTGTCCCGGAGAATCGATTGCAGTATGTTTTTGGTTTCATACACGGACTCGGCTAATTTCTGACTCTCTGGAACTGGTCGGGGGCCATTGGGAAGAATTCTGACCGGATACACCTCGTGCGTAAATGTGACGATGAGACGAAGACAGGCACGACAAATGAAGACTAACCGCTCGAGATCCAAGATGATCGCCTGACTGGCATCGTCATCCGCTTCGAGGAGCTCACACATTTCGCTTTTGAACGCGCTCCAAGACCACTGGACGAGATTCAACAACGATTGGAAGCACTCGGACGTGACTGATCGGGCAAACTTCTGACTGAGAACGCAAATGGGATCCAAGTTCTCCATGCGCTGGTTCATGGATTGGGACTCGTTGGACATAACCTTGTAGATCAATTGGGGCACTTGTCCGGCGTTCACATCTGTCCCATTGTTGGACTTTCTGGATGACTTGAACGTGAACTGAATCTGCTCCTCGGTGGTGATTTGACTTTGACCCGAGGAACCGCAATCACTTGACGGACCAGACACACGAGCCCAAGCAATGTACCACCTTCCAGCTTGAATTGGAATGGGCTCATCAAACAGAATGGGGTACTTTTGACGCGACCCACACTCATAGGTGATCTCTTCGGTCTCACCAATCAATTCCCCGTCCGTCTCAAGCTCGCCGCCTTCCATACCAATATCAAAGAGCTTGATTTTCCCGATGTATTCTCCCCGACCACCAAACAACCCGTAGCCACCCAAGAGGATATCCGTGTCCGACATGAATCGAATAGCCTCGATGGAATGTCCCGAGTAGCCCCACCCTCCCCCATGAGAATCGAAGCGATTGACTGAGAGAAAATCGTCTTTACCCAAGGACTTGAGGGAGGACGGTTTCTGCGTTTCGTCATCCAAAGCACTTAGATTGACGTCTGGAAACTGGTTCAAAATGTCGAGACAGCTCAAGATATTCAACGAGGCGTGGTTCCGAGACACGAGACCGCCCGAATTCATGGGCAACGCCAATTCTGGCGAGAGAATTGTGGCGGTTTTGGTGGGCTCTTCTCCCGTCATTCTAGCACCATAGTCACTCATTGCAGGCAGATAGCTCTTGATCGTGAACGAATCGTGATCATACGCCCACAGGGTGTGATATTGAGGATCTAAACTTGAGCACCGATTCTTGAAGCTCTCTTGCTCGGGGCCGTCAAAACTTCGACAAAAGCCATCAGACTTGTTGATTGAGAGGGAATTAAAGGTGGTCATTTGGTCACTATGATTCGGCACAAGGAGAAGGCATCTGTCATCTGCCAGAACTGTGGACCCCAGGAGACTCTTCGCGTTGATTAGACTTTCGTCGATCTTGATGAACGTCTGATAGTCTGACGCTCCAACCCAAGTGGCTGTTCGACCAAATTTTGAGCCGATATTGGGCACAAAGTCTGGATGGGCAAACCAGAGCTCTTGGGCGGCCATAGCTTCGCTCGAAAGAGCTTGAACTTGGCCATCGAGCGGTTCACAACGACCGAGTTGACCCTTCTGATGAAGACCAAAGGTCAGAACCTCTCCGCTTGTGGAAAGCAACACGGAATGATATCCTCCGGCCTTCACTTGGGCTATTTTGGTGGGGAGAATCAGCTTTGTGGGCTTTCCTCTGGGAATCAAATCACAAACACCGAGTTGGCCGTGAGTGTTGCTTCCGAAAGCATACACGTCGCCATTGTTGGAGAGCAGGAGCGTGTGATGAAGGCCACAACTAATTTGAACGATCTTCACCCGGGATGGCAAAGACACTTTGGCCGGAGGAAGTGATGCTAACTTGCCGGCCTCTTTCTCGACGTCTGAGGCCCCCGCCGAATTCGGATTTTGCTCCTTATTGCGACTCTCATTCACTTTGAGAGCCATCATATCGTCTAATCGAGCTTGGCCGTCCTTTTTGTCCCTTTCGGCATAGCGACGACTTCTTCGTCCGCCACTCAACATTTTTTGGCTCTGGCGACGAAATAGCTTTAGCCGTCGGAGATCGTTGTGATGAATGGGCTGCACGTTCATATCCTTGAATTCACCACCTTGCATGTAGTTCATTTCCAAGAACTGGCTCAACTCTCGCACTCGCAGAAAGTCGTCCACCAGACCCTCTGCAGCTCTTGGAGCCATCCTCGCTTCCGCAATTTCATTGAGCTGGGGGGCCAGAACACCTCCAAGGGCCAACTCTTCGCCAGAGCAAGTCCGACAAATCCCACACTCGGCACAACCCGAATCACCGGAACCGCATCCACAGAGCATGCCGGCGTTTCTATCAGGTCGTCCGGACGAGACACAACTAGAGCCGTAGCCCGTGCATTCTCCACACACCACACATACCATGCATTGGTCATGTTTCCATTTATGCTGATCCGCCGGACAAATGGAGAATAAATCTCCGGCTGAAAGAAGCGACCAAAGAGGATGTTGATATTTACGCTCCTGATTACATACAAATTGTGAGTATTCACCTCGTTGATCGGTCTCCAAATCAGGATCACTGGCCGGATCGTCAAGATCCGTGGAAATTACAGCGGTGGCTCCATGAGAAGCCACCCCTCCTCCTCCGCCGGCACCCGTAGCATTATTAAAAGCATTATTGGCCGCAGCGGCGGCAGTGATTCCATCTTTGCTGTTGGATGGGAAATCCCGACCACACTGTCCCTTGTTGTTCATGCCAAACGTGTACACTTCGCCGGATTTGCTCAGAACCACCAGATGAGCTTTGCCAATAGCCACCTTCAATTAAAAAAAGTTTTTAAAATTTGAGTCGATTCCGCTCTAAAGTAATAAAAGACATAATGTGACAAACCTGAGTGGCCACCACATTCTTCAAATCGCCAACAAGGCCAGTGCTATAGTCTGCGTGCGAAGAGTCCTTGCCGAAGACGTACAACTCGCCTTCGCGGCTGATCATGGCCGAGGTTCCGTTGTTGCAGGCCACTTGTACCATTCTGATTCCATCGAGTCGCTCTATCCGTTTGGGCTTGAATGACTTGGGTTGACGACGGTTTTTGGTCTGATCACCATCCTCACCGCGACGGGCAGTACCCGTAAAATAGACGTTGCCATCTTCGGTGAGGATCAGGGCGTGTTGGCCATCGTGTCCGATGGCAATTTGGGTGATTTGCGGCGATCGGGAAATGGTCAATTCTTGCCATTGGCCTGGCGGACCGTTCTGTTTATGACCCATGGCACTAGACTTGCCTGTAATTTCAAGCCAGAGCGTTGACAACGGGGACAGTCGAGCTTAAAATCGTCACTCCTTTCTTACCTGTGTAATACACTTTGCCTTGGCTGGAACATAAAAGGCTGAATTCTTTGCCCGATTGGATATCCATGACTTCATCCGAAGGGGATCCAAAGTCGAGCTGATGCTCCTTGGCGCTTTCATCAAAGGCGGACGCACCGTACACACTCACGCATTTCCGCGCAAGTTTCAATGGTGTCTCTTGGACACAAGTCATCGGATTCGTGCCCACATTGAGAAACTTGATAACGAAATTATCGTTACCGGTGAGGGACACGACGCCTAAATGCGTTCCATCGGAAAACAACACATGGGGAGATGCCTCAAAACTGGCATCCTTGACCGTGATCACGTCCATGATGGTGAGGGTCTCACAATCGATGCGATAGAGCTCGTACTTGAAGTCATCATCCATTTCGACTTGACTGCCATCCTCCTCGGGTTCATGGGACTTGACTTTGAAATAGAGATGATCTTGGGCGTGGAGGAGCCAGCCAGGTCGCGCCTCAAAATCTGATTGATGCAGGTACACGCGACCTTTGACGGTCCCGCCATACCCACTGCCCACCTTGAAGAGGCCTTGGCACGTGTGGAGATACAGGAACGATCCATCCGAGGCCATGCCATACACAAAGCTAGGCACGCGTCCCCCAAATTTCACCGGGAATGTATCGAGTAGGGACGACTTGAGGACGCCGCACATGAGGAAGTTGGGATGACGTTTCTGGCCCAACATGACGCTCAACACTGAGCGCTGGAGGCTGACTAGAATTCCGGGCATGACGATCTTTTCAAAGCCTTTGGGCGACATGAGCGTGGCGGCCGTGGCTTGCAACAACTTGCCCGTATCGCCTAAAGCCACGGCAAAACTGAGGAGACACGCACACGCCAGAGCCCGGATATCAGAGCCCACGGGATGAAGCGGATCCGTCTCGCTGGGACTACCCGCCAGTTCCATGAGGGTGCTGAACATGGATTCCATGACGAGTGACGGGTCGTGTGATAGCTCCTCGGGTTGAAGTCCTTGAAGTATGTTGAGAAGCGAGCTTAGCGACTTGCGGCAAATGGTGGGAAACGTCTGGCGACTCTCGCGAATAATTTCGAACACGCCGTGGAGTCCGATCCCGATGATTTTGGGTAAACTGGCTTTACTTGAAGGCGAATCGTCCGGTGATGAGTCGGTGAGATCACCATCTTCCATCTGAAAAAAAATGAACCCCATGACGCGATTAGTTTTACTTAGGGGATACACGAATGGGCGGGTACCTCTTTCCACGCTTGGGCGGACTCCAATTGGATGAGCGCGGCTTGGCGTTGTCGATTGAGTAAGCAGGTGGCGCGAATGGCGGCGAACACGGCGAAAGGCGAGGGCGTGGCCGGAATGGACACCTCGGGGAACGAGGCCACCCCGCCATAATAATCCGAACCCATGGGCTCCGATGAGCGTTTGTCCAACGACTTGACGACTTTCTTACTTTTCTTGCTCTTTTTCTTCTCTTTCCTGCGGAAGCCAAGACTTTTGATTAGATTGAATTTTATATTCAAACGCCGGTAGTTGATGAATGCATTCGAAACCTAATTGATAATATATTCGACGAGTATTAACTTGATCATTTTCGGTGCGTTGGAATGAATTAGGAATTTATAGCAACTGAGGAGTACGGATAAAAGTTTTGATTGGTGACAAACCCTCGGTTGGTTTAGGATAGGAACGCCATAAAAAATGGACCGACTCTCCGTTCTTCAAGCCTATTTTAAGGCGGTGTGCTCGTTTTACTTTTTTTTTGTTTCTCACCTGTTATTCTTGTCCAAGGGATTTTTGTCCTTGGGTCCGGGCGGGTCGAACAATTGCGAGAAATACGAGGCCAGACTGTTGCCCATGAGATCACTGCCGCTCGACCAATAAGGCGGTCCGCCCAAGGCCCCTCCACCCACGCCGCCACTGACGGCCAACAATCCCGGGGGCGTGGCTCTAGCCCACGCCGCCGACTCAGCGCCCAACAAACCGCCCGAAGAACCGGCCGGACCGGCGTGCGATGAGCCCGCTGAGGCCGACACGGCGGAAGACAGCCCGGCGGGCGAGCCCGGCGAAGCGGGTTCGGCCAGCGTCAATTTCATCATGGCCTAATGTCCCAAACACCTTAGCGGAAGTGGAGGGACGGCAACGACAACAACCCGCGAGAGAGTGAGAGGGCAGAGGTCCACGACGACGACGAGGATGTCCTCCGAGGTTGACCGCCCTCGCCGCGTCGCATGATCGCCATGAGGCCACACCAGGCGGGTTCGTCGTGATTTTCAAGTGGGCCTCAAGAAATGGGGGAGACGTATTGATTATTGATGAGAAGGAGAGTTTAGGGGTTACGCAAAAAATAACGCAGATCGTTTTCGTGGTGGCGACAGAAGAGATTCAGCGAAGGTTTTGGAAATCAGGTCTGTAACAATAGTGGACAGGGTGACCCATCGTGATTGAAGTGGCTCAATTTGAAAGACAAGAGGGTGGGCTGAATGAAGCGAACGATGTCGTGAAGTCATTCGTTTCGATGCCGGAGAAAAAAAATACCACTCTTCTTTTGTGATAACTTCTAAATGGCGGTCCTCCGGTGGGCAAGGTTACTATATTTGGCATTCGCTTAAAACCGAATCAAGCAAAATGTGTCAGCCTGAAATGTTTCAGCTACACATGCCCCATCTCAGCTGGCGGGCCTACCCACTCACTCACTCAGTCAGTCTGCGCTCACTCACCCATTCATTGATGGATCCCATGCCATCTGGCTGATTGGAATCGGGCCTAGTCCGCCCGCCCTTTGACAAGAGTCTTAGGGTGACCATCAAAGCAATAGGTCTGGACTCGAATCCCCTCGCGTTGGGACACTGTCAGCTTTGGGAGGAACCCAGAAATAAGCGGTGAGTTCCCGATTCTTTCTTAGATTACTACTTCCTCATGTATATCTCGAATCTCAAAATTGAAAAGGTTGCGTCGTTTCATTTCGATAACACCGATTATTATTGTAATCTAATTTAACGGAATAGTACAAGCGAGCTTTGACTACCCAAGCTTTATCTGAACCAAAACACTCAACTTCCTCCAAGTATCGGACACCTGAGTTCTTCCATGAAATTAACCCCGCCAGTGGCATTCTCGCGCAATCATTGGTTTTCTCGGCTCGCTTGGCGCTCGCGCTCGTCTCGTCACCTTGAATTTCATTTGTTTTGTTCCTTACGCTCTTCCTTTTCCGGTGGAATCTGAACGGAGCAACATCTCAAGATGGTAAGTAGTGCGCCAAAATCCTAAATAATCCGCCCCATCCGCGTTCATTCGCAGCCGATGGAGCCGGAACTCGATCCAAGACACGCCCCCAACCTTCCGGGTTGAGTTGTGTGATTTTAGATGTAAGGTTCAAAAGACGACGCGTCTCGAACTTGGCCCGAAATTTAATGGATCGAGCAGGATGAGCCCTGGCTTTGGGGATCAATTCACCCAAGAGATTGAGGGCCAGGGGGCACGTTCAATTCCTCTGATTTTTCTGAACTGGCTTGGCAGTGAAGCCATGCCATGATTATCTTACTGGTCCCATAGCAAAGCGTCATGCTCCGTGAACCCTTCTTGACGGGACAAAAAAATTAGTAAGCGGACATTTCCATTGTCTGTCATCAAGGTCATCTCGCGAGGATCAGTTATAGAAGCGTCACGAACATGATCCTAGGCTTATCCCAACTATGCGGATCGTGTCCGGGTTAGGAACGGACTACTGATAGAGGTCCATGCTGGGACTGAGCTGGCTCCACGAGTTGCTTTGAGTTCGTTTCTGACAGTCGTGCATAGGCTCTCCGTAAAGGATAAGGGAAATGACAAGAATACGAACACACCTCAAGAAGCCCTTGGTTCAGGTCCCATTCCTCGTTCCCCCCGAGTCCTTATTCTTTAAGACTTGACTTGAAGCCTTTACCCCCAACTGGTATGGCAACTTGTTCATGTGTTTTGAATTTCTTTTCCAGTCGGCTCTCAAAACTTTCCGCATTAAGACCAAATTGGCCAAGAAGCTGAAGCAGAATCGTCCCATTCCGCAATGGATCCGGATGAAGACCGGCAACACCATTCGCTACAACTCCAAGCGACGACACTGGAGGCGCACCAAGCTCAAGCTCTAAATGAGCGGGCTCATGTCGATTACTCGTAGGATGATGTCCTTTCTTAACATTCGAGCGATGAGCTGTATTGGATGTTATACCGAATAAATGCCTCTTGCGAGCCGTTAGCCAATGTGTCGGTGTATTCCATATTTTTCCATGTCACCTGGCGTAGGTCTGAAGAAAATCAGATATCTTTTGGGTGTTGTGTAAGCCACAAAAAGCTTAAAATCTTAGGTGTTCGTTTTTAATCGACACCTGGCCGTGCTTTCTTCAGCGTGAAAGAAATTGAAGGCGAGAGATGGTGGTTAGCGAAAATTGTTTTTTTGTCAACCAATGCCTCCAAGAGACCCCTAGATTTAACAAATATACTTGACGTCTTAATATCATTTGATAGCTTGAGTAAGCAAAGCGAGCATTTTCAAATTCTTCGTTATTAATTAAGAAATTTCCTTGTCATTGCCTGAAGACAATACTTCGCCTGTTAAATTTATTAATGGAAATACACACACTTTCATGAAGTTAATTTGTTTTCGAGCGAAGTCCACTTATTCTGGACACTCGACGGTTTCGCACACTACCATTTCACTCGGGCTGAGATCATGAATATGTCGATCTGTGCTCTTTTTTAACCTCGAAGCTTTATTAAGATCATTCTCGGAAATCATTCATCCATTGATTGCGAGCCTGAACTGCCGCTTGGCGAACAAGTCGTTTGGGATGATCCCGAAGTTGACCCGTTCCCATGATCACTTGTCGCTTTACCTCTGCCGGAATTTTATCCGAATGGGTCTTGGTGATGGCGCGCAGAGCGGAAATTCGGTCGGCCAAACTGGCGTTCGAAGCGTTGGCGATTTGAAGCAGAAACGGGATCACGATCTCGCCCATCCCTGACAACGTTTCGGGTTGAAGTTTCTGCAAAAAGTCGATAAACCCCGTAGCTGCGGCCGACAGGCCCGTTTCGCAAGAGTGATTTTTCTGACTGGCGAAGAGCGATTGGGCCAGAGCGGGAATCAACGGGGATATTTCGCTCTCAACCACGCTACTAGGGATGTAAGGCAGTTGAACCAGAATGGCTTCCAAGGCCGAGTCCACGTTTTCAACTTGAAACATCTTCATAAGCGCAGGGTAAGTTTTCATGAAGAACTTCTGACGATAGAAAGGCAAACACGTATGATGGGTCACCGTCGAGAATAACGGTTCGTCTCGAACCACGTTCATGAATTCCGGCACCAAGTCAGAAGTAGGCTGGAGTCTGAATGTTTTAAGAAGGCCTTCAATGGCTGAGCCAAACCGTTTGTGACCTCGCATGCCCAATCCCCGAACGATCCAACTGCTATATTTAGGGAATGCGGCCTCCACGGACGTCACATAGTCAAGAATCGAGTCTCCCAAGTCGAGTTTGTTTAACAACGAGCCTCTGATTTTCATCGCATTTTCTTGAGATCCACCTTCCTCCGAAAACATTTCGGGCACTCCGTCCATTTTTTGAGCCATGGCCGGAGTCAGCGAGCAAATGATGGCCGTGATGTTGTCCGTGGGCAAGTTTACCCGCACATCTTGCATAAAATTGTTCAAGGAGTCTTTAACAAAATGGGCTTGCTCATCATCGGTGATCTCGCGCGTCAGCTCAGACAACAGGTCCTGAGTAGCAATTGAATGAGATGGCCCAGCACTCAGAACCCGTAAGGCATCTTGTTCTAGGAAGGCTGAAATGCGACCGGCAGGTTGAGCTCGGAAGGCCACAGTAAGACTTTGGATCACCGCCTCTTCGAGGTCATTGTCTCGTTCAGAGCTCTTCAACATTTCCGGTAACAAAATAGGAAAGAGGTCATCACTCTGTGCGGCCAACACTGTGATATGGGGTAGAGTGTCCTCGGAGGATATGGGCAATTGCTCTTGTAGCCAAGTCTTTACCACCGGTAACGTTGATTCACGAGCAGCCAGATGAACCATCAGATCTTGCCAGCAAGGAATTCCAACAAAATTGGATTCTTGCGTCCCTCTGGCAAAGGCCTGCTTCAACCATTGGACCACTTTCTCATCAGACCAGAGAGAATTTATCTTGATCAAGGTTCGAACAGCCTGTTCTCGCACCTCAACCGATGGATTCAAGATGGCTTTTTCACACAGTGCGACCAAGCTGCCATCCGCTTGCCAAACGGGTGGATCTGACCGACCATGATATCCATCCAAAGACAGGGCGATCATAGCTAGAACTCGGGCTTTCTCTTCGGTCTTGTCAAACACTTCGGTTAAAACGGAGAAGGTGCGTTCCAGTAGAAATTCGGAGACCATGGGGTCTACTTGACTGATGCGGGTCAAAATGAGCACGCTATTTTCAAACAAACCACTCTCGGTGAACTTGAGGAAGTTCTTCATCTCGGTCCAAACCCATTCGCACCATTCCAAGCGAATAGCCACATTCGTCGGCGATTGAACGGCCGAAGTCAGATTGCGGGTCACATTGGCTAAGGCGGCTAAGGCTTGATCAATGACTTCGCGTCGGGCATTGGCTCGAATGCCCATGATCTCTTGTTTGGCGTGGCCCCAAATGTCCCGCAACTGAGGCTGAATCATCTCGGGAGAATAGACGGCCAAACATCGGGCCAAACACCGATAAGCGTCGACTTTGGCTTCCGGCAGGTCCGAACCCATCTTGTCAAACAACAAAGGCCAGATGAACGGGGCAAACAGGGTGGTGGAAACCAAGGCCTCTTGCAAGGCTTCGGCTAGATCCGCCCGACTCACGCCCAAATTTCGCCCACTGGGCTGGTCAAAATCGACCGGAAAATAGCAGGCCAATAAGTCGAAGACATCCTCGACGACGGGCGACACGTCTATCTTGCGAATGAGCCGAGGCCAATGCGTGAATATGTCCAACAAATGTCGGGGATGCGTCTCGCCTTCGACGGACTGCATAAAACCCAAAAGGAATGGACTTTCGAATTGATGTTGGACCAAAAGGTCGGCACGTTCTCGGATCACAAAGGTCAACACGTCAAAGATTCGCGATCGATCCTCGGTGAGCAAGGATTGGGCGTGGATCGAATCGAAAAAGGCCCGTAGTACGGTCAAGAGATCGGGGTCTTGCATTTGGTCTTGACGGTGAAGGGCGTGGAAGCCGCAAACCACGCCCGAGTACATCAAAGACGAATCGTTGAGTCGATCTTGGAAAAAGCGGGTGAGGAAATGGATTTGAGAGCCGTTGAGGGCGTGTCCGGGTAAATGAGCCAAGACGGCCGAGAGAAACTCGAGGGCTTTTCGTCGTCGAACGGCTTCTTTGTGGGTTAAAGCCGGTCCCAAGTGCTCCACCAAATGGAGCACGCCCGATTCGGGTTGTCGACCGAGTTCCTGGGCCAGATCTTTCTCTTCTTGGCGTGACGGGGCCGAGTCATCCACCACGATGGACTGGCACAAGGCCTTTAACCGCGAGGCCCAGGCCGAATCCCCGTCAGATTCTTCCTGGGACTTCATCATGGACACGGTTGTGGAGTAATTCACTCACTCGCTCGCTTGATTTGGGTTCTTCCGTTCTATCTCAACGTTGAAGCGATTGCGGCGTCGTCAAAGAAGGGGGAATCTTGAGGGTCATGGATATCTCGGATCGATTCGGGAGCGCTTTGAAAAGACGGTAAAACACTAACTACTTTTACCGATGGATCCACGTTGATTCCGTGACGAGTTTCCACTCTAATTTCCACGCTTGAGATTGAGAAACTCATCCAAAACACGTGACGTCACGCTCTCCGTCAATCGGGGAGTTTCCCAACTGATCCGAAGGTTTAAGAAATGAGTGGAAATTTTGAAACTCAATTGTACTGGATCAATTAAAGCGTATTCAAGAAGCCAAACGGATGAATTGATTTATAATCTATGAGATGAGAACCAAAATTTTCTTTAGAGAATAGACGATTGTAAAATGTGCGAATCCTGAGAAAGGCTCAAGTGCTCGCTACCCTTAAAGGTACGACGTTATGTTCGAGGAAAAACTTGAGTTACCGAATCAATTTCAATTATGATTTGAGTAGTGATGTGACTTGGGCAAGTAATGAGTCATCACAGACACCCAAGAACAAGTTGTTTGCCAAGAATTACTTGGGCAATACACCAATACACTTGGCAAGCTCAAGGAACATTGGAAGATGCAGTTGCCGGCAGTTGCTCTTGGATAGTGATGGGAGGCAAACAGGAGCTTGGGCAAGCGGTCCGGTACAGTACCTTGGACTTGCCGAAACTTGGGTCTACTTGGGTGCCTGTACAAGTATTTTTCCCACCTTACAGGTTTGCCAAATTTGCTAGGAATGAAGACTAAACCTTCGGCATCAGAATTTCAATTAACCAGAAAGTTTCAGCGAAATAGGGCCCATGCCCTTGTTAGGATGGATTTTTAGATGAAAATACACAATTCAAAGCTTTTGTATCGAGAAATGCAAAAGCTTTTGAGAATATTTCAAAAAAGAAAAAAAAGAGTTAGCATCTTATATTTTTTTCTAGCAACTCTGAATGACCGAGCTTGTTCCCAAGTGTGACTGTTAAATCTCATTCTTGATTGGCCCGAAAAGTGTATTCATGTGTGGCTTAGAACGGAAACTAAAGAAAAAACATGGTTTTGCAAATGCTATCCAAATCAAAATATTTTTTGTTTCACTTCCACTGTTTATTGCTAAATTATTAAGGTCAAAAGATCATTGAAAATGCAACATGACATTCTTTTCTTCTAAGTCACACTGCAAGCATCTGAAATCTTCTAAGAGCAACTGCCGGCAACTGCATCTTCCAATGTTCCTTGAGCTTGCCAAGTGTATTGGTGTATTGCCCAAGTAATGCTTGTCAACAACTTGTGCTTGGGGTGTCTGTGATGACTCATTACTTGCTCAAGTCACATCACTACTCTTGGAAGAGTTAAGATACTTGCAGTGTGACTTAGAAGAAAAAAATGTCAAGTTGCATTTTCGATGATCATTTGACCTTAATAATTTAGCAATAAATAGTGGAAGTGATACAAAAAAATATTTCAATTTGGATAGCATTTGCAAAACCATGGTTTTTTTTGTTTCGGTTCTAGGCCACACATGAATGCACTTTTGAGGCTAATCAAGACCGAGATCTAGAAGTCACACTTCCGGAACAATCTCGTTTACTAAGAGTTGCCGGCATGAAAAAGTAAAATGCCAATTTTTTTTAGTATTCTATTTATGCATTTCCCCATGTGAGAGAATGGAAGTGTGTAATTTTCTTAAAAATACATCCTTTCAAAGGTGTGGCCCCTATTTAGCTGAATCAGCCTGGTTTAATGAGATTCGGATGGCAAGTTTATTCTTCATTCTTAGCAAATTTGGCAAACCTGTTAGCTGGGAAAAGTACTTGTACAGACACTCAAGCTATGCCAAGCTTCAGCAAGCCCAAGCACTGTGTCAGTACAGCTTGTCCAATCTCTTGTTTGCCCCCCCATCACTAGATTTGAGTTCATTTACAGAAATGTTTGTTGAAATGGAAAAAGACCTTTCAATAATTACGGGACAGACTATTGATCACAGTTATTTTGTCCTTTAATAAAAATCTGCAAAAACATAGAACAAAAAACCTACTTTGAAAAGACCATTCCCAATGACGTGTAGCTGAATTGCCCTCTGAATGAACTGTTCATAACGGAAGTGCAATTCATCCATTCAACTAGAAAAAATCACCTATCGTTCGTTGATTTCAGTGTCTTTGGATCTGGTTCAATGACTTCTTATCAATCAGTCGTCCGGTTCATAATTAGGGTCATCGTTAACCAGCTTACCTTACCTTAAGGTAAGGGGGGGGGGGGCAAATGTTAGGCATAAACATTTTTCTTGCATGCATGTGAAAAGATTGTTTTCGGCGAAAGCTTTTTGTTCAAATTCGAATGTGGTCTTAACGGGCTTCAATGCAAATGCACAATTCGGTCAAGATTATCTAGGTTTAAAGAATCAGACCACGATGTCGTCAGTAAATCATAAAATAATAACATAGCTGACCGCCAACTTTTGACTGGAACATGTCATTTGACCGGATTTAATGAGTGACGGGCATAGTTCAATCCATCAGCAAGGTTCTAGTATGTTAAAGCAATGTTTTTCGAACGAGTATCACACGCACCGGGGCATCACAAATCGAGGTCCCATCCATCCTTCGAAAGGAAAAGGTGGAATGGGCCTTCATAGTCCACCGATAACCGAGGCTGGCTCGTTCACAGTCTCATTAGCACTGAAGCAAGAGATCTTTTTCAATGGACGTGCGCAAATGGCCAAACCGATCCAATTGTTGTACGAGAGATATCTGACGGGGAGTTCAATAAAAACGAAGATTCGGGTCTTCCGGCCTAGATGATGAAGTCGATATCCGACCAAAACGGGACGGGGCATCCTTTCGATTGAAGCGAGACATCACCGAGACGAGCTCGACGAGCGATTTGACACCGAGTTAGTTCTATCGGAGCCGGACCGTGCCTCGAACCCACCTCTTGACTTGGGTGGGGCTCACGGTTGATCTAGTCGGGTTTGTAGATTTGTTGTTTCGGGATGAATTCAATGAGCAAAACCTGCAAAAGTGGAAAATGTGGAGTTGATTTTTTAAACGCCTCGATACTCTTTACACTTACGTATTCCATCATCAATGTGGAATCGCAGCGTTGACGAGTTAATTTCCAACGGAGACCTAATTTGTTATACAGATGGGAATTTTCCCATTCCAGCAGTTTTTCAATCTGATTCCTCGTCTAGAAAAAAACCAACAAGGGCAATATTATTATTATCATTATCATTATTATCAGTAGGCTATAGTTAGATTGAGCGCCTCCGATCTCTTCTTACCCGTTTGGAGAGGCAGATCACGGGCCACATGGAACACCCCAAAGTGCAACAACAGCACAAACAACCGCAAAATAGCCAACGTACATTGACGGGCAAACTTTTGCGGAGTGTGACATTGACCCGCGTGATGGTGGCCTTGTACTCCTCGGGAGCCACGCGGGCGTGAAGAGCCGGAGGAAACTCCGTATCAAATCGATTGGACAAGCCAAACCTGCAATAACAATAACACAACGACACTCCACGGCGTGATTTCATCCTGGTTGCGGGCATTGGGCATTGAACTACTTACACGGTGATATTGCCCGCTCCTCGGACGACGATCGGCTCAGGAATGTAGGCCGGGGGCCCGGAATCGAACAAGGGATCGACCTCAATGGCCGCAGCGGCGGCGGAAGTCGTGCTCGAGGTTCCGGGTCCCGGAGGCGGTGGATCCGCGTAGATGGCATCGAAATCAGCCCCGCCTGACATGATCTCTCCCAATCAATCAATCAATTCAACGTCTAGCGAGGAGGCCGAGGTCGAGACCTCTCAAGAGTCTTCGTGCATTATCATGATCCCTTCTAAAAGGCTGTGGACTGGACCCGGGGGAACCGTGGCACCTAACCCTTCATGGTAACCCGTGGCCAAGCGGGCCAAAATGAAGCAGGAAGAAATGCACGCCCTCGGGCTCGACTTATAAGTACTGATCTTCGAGGGACGAAACAAAGGGTGAATGAAGGAAGGAAGGCTCTTGGGTAATTGCCCGCTGTTTGAGGCTGGATTTGGACTTGCTCAAGGAACGAACGAACGAACGAACACCTGCCTTCTTGGCCGTTTGGTTGCCTGCTCGGTTGACGGGCGGGTGTCAGTCAAGTCAGTCAGTCTGTCGACTTGCCTTTGCACCTTGGTGCCATGGCCTTCATCCCCTTTGAACTTGATAAAATGATGATTGCCTTATTTAGAGAGAGGATCAATGAGTGAGTGAGTGAGTGAGTGGCTCTCCCTCTCGTTCGTTTTGTAGTCTGGGTTCTTCTTAGTTCTTCTTTCAGTCGATGTTCGTCTTTCTTTCTTTCTTCTTTAGTTCGTTCGTTCTTTCCTCTTTGGACGACAGGTTTGCCGAGTAAGATATCGTGCAATAGGCCACGGATGTCTCAAAATAATGCCAAGGGTCCTTGAATAGGCCTAAACTAGAGGGCTAACAGAGAAATGTCACTCCAGTTCAGCCAGTGGAGATGTTGTTTTGAACATGCTCAGTGGTCCGGCAGCAAGGGTGCCAAGTGTCTAAATGCATCAGGCATTGCTCTTGTTTGACCCAAGCAGTTAAATGAGCAATTTCACTACTGACTCCCTGAAAACGCGAGTTCTGGTTTTGAATTACTGATGGAAAATCGCAATTTCTCAATCCGTCCAGTCTTTCAATCTAGCCTTGACCCAATCCTGATGCCCCCAATCTCAACCCAAAAATCAATCTCGCCAATCTGGTATTATGGACGGCAGTCAGAGTCACTAGTATGCTACATAGACGCCGACACGACAGCTGACTCAGGCCAGCCAAGCCAATAGCCATCCCTCTACTTGCACTCACTGTCTTGACTATCAGGGTTGTTGGAGGGGTCGTCGAAATACAAACGTATGTACGACCAAGTTGAATTGATGGAGACAAGTTCGAGATGAACGAATGACTGCAGGAAGGAGCTGTCACTCCAGAGTGATTTGAAGGCATGAACTTAATTTCACGTAGTTGTGGCTCTGTTTTTTGATCTAGATTAGGGAAGCACTGGGTGTCCTGTAATTCTAATCTGATTGTATTTTATTGGCTCAGTTATGCTGACTCCGTAAATCAAAGTTGTACCTCCTGGTTTCTTGAGTCTGAAACATACCTCATAGTTTGGGAATTTCCATACAAACTTGATATGAAATTTTCAGTAATATACTTCTGCAGGAGTCAGAAGCATGATTTCCACCAGAATTTTGCGGAATCCCCTGTTGTATGGACCTTAATTAGAACGCAAGTACTTCCTGAAAAAGCATTAAGAACCAACTTTCTCCCCAACAAGTCCCCTGGATCAACGTGGGGATTTTTATCACTCTCTTCCATTTCACAACTTGAACAACTTAATAATATCTTCCCTTTTCTTGAATTGTCAACAACAAAATGCGTTTTTTAGCTCATCTGTCACCCAACTTGCATAGCTCACAACTTACAGACATGTTACTCATCCATAAATTATCCTGAACATCCTCTTTACATTTAAGTTTCTGACCTGTCTGAAGCCTTTGCTCAGACTTGATACTTTTATGACCTACAGCAAGGGTGATTGAACATGCACAAAATGGCATGGCCTATATCTAGTGTATTAGCAGATCACTTGTATTTAATTACTTCACATCTACAATACACATATTTTGACCCAATGGCATGGCTTTATGTCCACTAGTTCTGGCAAACCTGAAGTCAGTTGTCGTGTCGGCGTCTATTTAGTATGCTAGTGACTCCGACTAACGTCCATACCAATCTGATGAAACATTCCAGGATGCACAACTGGTTCCAAAAGCAGCATGATTCTAAACATTTGACAAATAATTGTGCACCTTTTTTTAAGAGGTGGTGAAAATATTTTAGCTACTTTTCATGATTTGAAATGTAAAGAAAGAGTTTTTAATCAATTTAGATGGATTACAAGCTTAAATTATGTGCATTTTGGTTCATGAAGTGAGTCATTTTTCTGCTAGCCCTCTAGCCTAAACTAGAGCTCTAAATTAAAACTATAGATTTTTTAATATAAATATGTTTCTAATACAGAGCTCTAGCCTAAACCACGTCCATGAATGGCGAATGGCAAAGTGATCATGCAATCGCCCAGCTTTCCAGGATGTTTTGAGTCAAACGATTTCAATTTTTCCCCCTTTTAACTAATTGGTGTTCTTTTTTTAGCCTTTTGTAACCAGGGCATTGGCAATGTTTGAAAAAGCATTTCAATCAAGCGGTTCCAGTCCACAAGATATTATTGGAGCTAACTGTCTTCCGATCTAGGAGATGACTCATCTCCAGCACTACATAAGTCTAAAATACCGTCAAGTGGTTATGCCACAAAAAACGTCACCCACAGAGAACACATGTAAATTCCACAAACATGGTAGTACATTTGTCTTTCTGGCATAACTGGTTTTATAAAGTCTGCTGGCCCTGGGCAGCAATATTACACCAAAGACGGCTTGGGCTGATATAATATATCTAAAGACTCACAACCTTGCCATGACATCTGTTGGTTGAAATTGTTAAAAGTGACTCTGTGCGCAGATATGCCTGAAGTATAGAAAGTGCATCTGCTTGTTCACTCTCGGCTCAATTTTTGTTGCAAGTCTGACCCTAATTCATAAACCAACAACTCAGTGGCGTTTCCTAGGGACCTCTAATCTCTGAACTAAATGAATCAGAAGAGTCGATTCTTTCTCAAATGTCATTAAGTAATCTAGAAGAATCTCAACTCTTTCAAGCCAGACATCTCCAGTCGACCATTGTGAGCCCAACTCCGAGCAAAACAGAGAAGAAAGGAGCTGACCGGCAGCAACAGCCACATTAAAGCCAAAGTACGTAGAGAACAGAGGAGGGGAGAAAACCTGTTTTCCTCAATGGGAAGAAATTCTCAAATGCAACGGGATAGTACATTTCATAACGGACTGCGCTCTTGGTGTCAACGACGACAACAACCATGAGTGACAAAGTTTGAATCCACTGGCAACAGATGCCACGGCAGTTGTGTGTATCTGGTCGCTTCGCGACTTATATCTGTGATTACACAGACCTAAAGGCCATGGTAGTGTTTTCAGAGCTAGAGGGTAAAGCAGGCGCAAAATGGAACATCTCCAAGTCGGCCCGGTCCGAATGCAACTTCTTTCAAATGATTTTTTTGACCCACCTAGCGGACTTTTTAAGATCAGCTAGAACGAAATTTGCAAAACAGTGCCCATAGATGGAGTTACTTATCCGGACTTAGGTTCAAATCCAATGGGACAAAAATCCGTGAGTGCGTGACCGCTTTTTTTCAAGTAGCAAAGGGCCTACTTTCCCGTTTTAAGAGACTTCTATTAAAGTCGGGCATTCCTAATTTCAAAGTTCGGAAGAACCCTCTCAACCTTTGTAGCGAAATTTTAGATAAAAGCAACAAAACATAATTTTTTACAAATACAATGTCAAGAATTGCTATTTCAACTTCAATTTGTGCAGATAAGAAAGGCATTGTTGCAATCACCAGGCCTAAACCTTTGTTTTAGTTACCTCGCACGCTCATCAGAAACACAAGTCTTCTGAAAATGTTTTCCCGCCAAAAATGATGTCACTAGTAATTGCAATAATAGGTGGAGCAAGATTATATCTAGTGTTTCTGGCTCGAAAGCTCGTGCAGAAGCTCGAGCGAACGGTTCGGCCTTTCAATGTTGCTCAATGCACAAACCGTTCGAAGCTTGGGCTCGCGAGCATCGAGCCTTCACGGAATTTTAGTTCAAATTACTTTGTAATACTTCTCAACATACATTAACCATGCCATTGCCCATAAATGCAACATTTTTCGAAAATTTGACCCTTGAAAACTGAGATTTTTTGGCAAGCCTTCACTGCTAACGGCAGTTGGAGACGGCAGCAGGTCCGTAAAATGACACGGTAATCACTCCCATTAGTCTAAGTTGTGTGAAACAATAGAGAGGTGGACAGTTCCTCAAGTCGGCACCAGGACGCCACCTGGTTTTAGTGTTTCCAGTTTTTGACGTGGTGACTTCCCTTCAGCGCCACTTAATATAATGCAATGCTCTACTTCTTTGGTGGCCAGTTACTAGACCATGCTAACTCAAATTGAGTGTTGGATGCAAGACGTAGAACCCAAAAACTTTGAATAATTTCTGTTCATAATGAGTAATTTTGCATTCA
>JAAGOF010000185.1:811724-853323 GCA_010645155.1 Tigriopus japonicus | reverse complement strand
AAAGTATTGTTTCTTGATTTGATTGTGATTATATCAAGAACAAGAAGATTTGCTTCGCTCTTTTGCTGTAGAACCTACTTCCTCCCTCTTTGCGATGAATCTATCCTTTAGACGACCCATTATAAATGTTTAAGTCTCATCTAGACGACTTGTTATCCACGCTTTTATCCATATGCTTTTATCAGACATGACTTTTCTCCACTCGGGCTTTATCTTATTTTGACATTTACATGGAATGACACTCTGTGTACCACTTAAAATCGGTAAAAATTGCAGACTAGAATTTTCAACAAGAGAGTTTGGGAAAAAGTGACTGTTATGATGTCAAAAGCTTCGGAATACGCATGTGTAACTGATTTTGAAAAATTCCCAATTTGATTTTCCTAATGGTAGGGCCAATTGAAATCCTAAATAAACTTTGCATCCTATTTTTTGCGATTGCCCCTGTTTGGTTTTGGTAACGGCCTCGTTATGGTTTACTAATCAATTTATTCAATTTGTCTGTATTTGGTCAAAATACAGAGCATGAACAATGTCATTGGTTTAAAAATGTTTTTTTACTATTTGAGTGATAACAAAGAGTTATAAATTTCATAGCATTTCAGAAAAGAGTCCGAAAGATTTTGTTATTTAGCATCAATAAAAATTTCAATTTTGTTCCCAAATTACAAACTAAAACGCGTTCAAGGTGCTACAAAAAAAATTATGAAGGAAAGTCAAAACGGTGGCATTCCGTTTCTCTTCGAGAACCTTTGTCATGAAATGTGTATCAAAAGATAAAAGTTGAAATGAAAGTTGAAAAACAAAACTGAAGAATTGACCATTTTAGGTGCTCCTTGAAGATTACTTCAGCATGATTGACTATCTATGTACATAGGGTTGTTAGTAAAAAGAAACTTGGCGAAAATCTGGCTATTTTTCAAATGAGGTGGCGAATTTTGGTGGCAAATCTGGCGATAAGAGCCGTCGAAGACCTGGTAACCCCCTACAATACACCTACAGTTGTTACTTGGTAAATATCATATGCCTTCCTACTAAATGTTAGAGAATGGTAACTGTCTAAAGCTTCTCCACAGATATGGCGTTTGTAGATTGCATTCAAAGATTGAGTGGCTCCTCCAGAACGATGAAGCGATCGAGAGAATCAATTCGGGAAGTGACGGGGAAGGAAGCCGGAATGTCGTCAAAAAGTGAAAGAATTAGCCCGTTGAAACAATCTGCTTGAATTTTTTATTCCGACAGTCAATGGCCGGAGAGATTCTTGAGTAAGGCAGCGAGGGGGTAGATTTGCGCCAAGAGATATGCAGTGTCATTGTTCAAGAAAAGGGATTTTCGAGGCATCTTTCAGATACTTGAGAAAACGTATAAACGGCTGTAAGAGAATCTGCGGTCATGGCAGCTTCAGTGACAGCTTCGTCAACACATAGCCTTATGGGCAAGCCCATCTACCGATCTGTGAGCTCATCCAAACGTCGCCAAACAAGGTAGAGAACGGTGGACGTAGTAGAAGAAGTACTTAGATGTCTGGTAAGCCTGAGGTGCAAGAGGGGAGAAGTACGAGGAGAAGCGGCAAGCGCATGGTTGCACTGAACGCCGTCAAACGACGTAGAGAACGGTTGACAAAGAAGAACAAGAAAGAAGTGCGAGGAGAAGCGGCAAGCGCATGGTTGCCTTGAACGGCGTCAAACGACGTAGAGAACGGTTGACAAAGAAGAACAAGAAAGAAGTGCGAGGGGAAGCGCCAGCAGCAGTGAAGGACTCACGACTAAGAGAGAGTGTGCAACTAAGAGATGGCAGGTTTGGAAGCAACAAAAGCTGGCTTACCCTGAGCTGAGAGTTCAAAGTGTTTCTCTCAAGCCACCTAAGTAGTTCTCTTGTCTACTCCCAAGGAGCGAGCTCGGGGTTAACCCTTAGTGGCGCCAAAGGTGAGTGAGGTGGAGATGCCTCTAGCTATCCCTCTCTCCTTACGCACAAAAGCTGCCGTGACCACAGATTCTCTGACAGCCGTTTATAGAGAAAACGACGTAGAGGGCTTCCCATGTAGACTTTGAAATTTTCGCTTTTTCAATGTTTACTTTCAACGGAACTTGATCCTTAACTCTGCAGAGAGAGTTGCCAGATTATGGAAGAGCCAAAGGACAACAAAGTCATATTTAGACCTAAAAATCATGTTGCCAAAATTTCTAACTAAATGACACTGGTAAAATCTTGAATCGCTCTTCACTGACGTCCCACAACAGTTCTTAAATGTTCTGAAATGTTAAATTTTCATAGCATTTGCACTTCAATTCATACTGTTTTTTTTACATTTGGTCTCTATGATTCGAATGTTGCAGCACTAATCCCATTATTTTTCTTGTTACACGTCTTCCTTCTCTGAACAACCACAAGCCATTTTAAAAAGCCAGATGACTTGGAAACGACATTTTTCCATTGGCCATTGACTTTATTTGGCATTAATTATGCTTTAAATCCATCACTTATTATAAAACAATAAGGTTTATACGATCAGCCATGGGATTTTGCGCTATCAGAGCCATATAGATTTTCAAGTAAAATTGAATCGGCGCTGAATCAGCTGAAAATGAATCAAGCATGCTCGATCCTTTTCGAGGCTGAATTTGAGGCAGCATTGGCATCGATGCCCAGGGTTGCCAGGTGGCCGAATCCTCGGCCACTTTTGGCAAAAGTGGCCGAATTTGAAACCCGGTGGCCGAAAGAAAAAAAACTCTCGGCCACTTCCAAAAGTGGCCGAATTTAAGATCTGGTGGCCGAGAAAAAAAATATCTCTTCGGCCATATCCAAAAGTGGCCGAAAATAACAAAAAGATAAGCAAAATGTTAATATTTTTTGCAAAATGAATCCTGCATTGGTCTGAAATCTTACTACATTTGAACGTGCCATTTTTTGCCTACCAGAGCAAAGACATCTAGGCAAGGACCCTCCAGCAACGAATGGTCACCTTTTGCACTTACCCGCCAACTTTGGCCTAATTGTAAACAATGGTAAAGAACGTTCAGACCACAGGGCGGATATACGGAAATTTTTGTTGGATGAGTAACAGCTGTTGAAGAGCCAAGGTTCCAGGTGAAAACTTGATATTTCCGAAGATTATTACTTAAGTTGTGCCCAAACAAACAACAAGTGACCATGACTTCAACCTAGGGATGGGTGACAGCGGCAATTTTGCCCTCGACTCCGACACCGCAAGGTTGACACCCACGCCGACACCGGCACCTATGTTGAAGTTGCCCATCAACGTCGTGGTGTCGACACTGACACAGATAGCGTGTTCCTTATAATTAAGTCAAATTTTCAATACCGCTACAAGGAATGGGATTCCCTGTAAAGAGAGTTAATCATTATTATAGTTTCAATAATTAATGTTTATATGAAATTTGATCTACCAATGAGTTACTGTTGGCAGATCTGTACAACCCTTGAATAGTGGGTTGGTCAGGAATAGAATTCAAAAATTTGTCCAATCCTGCCTTAAATGTTGTTAGAGGATCAGCTCCTACATATTCCCGACGAAAGCAAATAGGCAACAAATTGAACAATGAAGGAGCCCGATAAAGAAGAGAGGAGGACTTCATTGTTCGAACTAGCCTTGATTCCTTAGGATTTGGAGGTGCTCTCAGAGCGCACGTAAAACCTCTACGATCGCTACAACTGATCTCAAATCCTGGGTTTGGACAGAGACCATGAATGCTCTTGAAAACATACAGTATCAGATACCTTTCATACCTTCTCCGAGTACTGTACAACCCTAACTTCTGGAGCCTCTCCCAATACGAGAGCTCTCTCATTCCTGTGATGTTCCTAGTAAAACATCTTTGGACATGCTCGACCTTTTGCAAACCTGCTGAACTCATTGGAGCCCAAATGGGTGAGGCATATTCAAGATGCGGCTGAACAATCGACTTGAACAGAGTTAGCATTGTAATACTATCTCTGGACTTGAAAGTGCGATAGATCCAGCCGCACGTTTGAAATGCCTTCCCCACTTTCAACTGGATATGCTCATCAAACTTTCCATCATCTTGGATATATTAATATATACTATATTTATATAATATATTACAATATTAAGCCCCCTTTCTGAAGAAACTTTTGATTTCATTTGGTTACTCAAATCGTCAATCACTGTTAAACTTATCAGAAATGGACCAGTCAAGCTCACACAGCCTAGCAGTTAATAAATCATTCCTCTTAGTTTTCTAGATCTAAAACATACCACATTGTGTTTACAAATTTCTATATCAATTGGATAACAATTTTAAAGTAAAGAATATTTTTACTTGGAAATGTTGGAATTAGGAATGTTATTTAGGAGGCTGGGCCAAATGTTAATTGAGGGAATTTAAATTTGCTTTCTTGTGAAACAAGTATTTTTCAGACAGTTTCCCAATTTTTGGTGTTAAACTGAATGCTTGCATTTTTTCAGAATTTTTTATTTTTTATTTGAAAAGAGAAAAAAAATTGACCGAACGATTTTAGTTTTAAGCGAAAACGCCATTTTCAGTAAGAAATTGTATGTCATTTTGAGGCCAAAAGTGGCACAAGGCTTCAAAAAAGTGGCCGAATTTCAAAGCAAAAGTGGCCGAGAGGCTTCCCCAGAACCTGGCAACCCTGTCGATGCCATCAAGCCGGTCAGCTTGTTTTACATTACTATCTCAAAGGAAGAGCTAAACAAGATCTTTTAAATAGGTCGAATCTAGACACGGAGGTCACTTGTAGACCGAATACAAACCAAAACGTTAATTTCGTCACATTAGGCGTTAGTCCAGAAACGTTCGTTGATTTTTTTTTTGGGTAGTGAGAATTTTGGCCAATTCAAGTATTGCGGTAATTGTGTCCACTGACTCCGATACTCAAGATTTTCGTCCTTATAAAAGGGAAAGGCGTCAAGGGAAGCCGATTTGATTTGTGAGAAATGAAGACGATGTATGTCTTGCAAAGATATCCAAGCTTGTGGGAGCCGAGACTAAGGATGACATGTCCAAACAAGTCCAAAACCAAGGATTTGAAGGCAAGAAAAGGCAAAATACAGAGAAAAGACAGAGTGAGCCCTTATTAAAGAAGCCATAACACATTTGACAGTCGTGAGTCTTTGCATTCTTTACTTGATAATCATTTTAGCTTTGTCTGTTCTCATTATGACCAGGACCACTAACTCGCAAGTTGGGCGTTCGTACCAATGTTTCTTTGTGTTGCCTTTGATTCCAACTTTGCTTGAGACAACTATAGCTGAACGGACCCTGCCATCAGAACTTTTCTTCACCGACTCCACCAGGGCCATGGGCCATGAATTTCTTTGGGCTGTCTTGTCCCTGATGAGCACGACATCCCCTTCCTGGATTGGAGGTCGCTCCGTTGTCCTTTTCCTACGCTCTTGAAGACTTGATAGGTATTGCGATCTCCATTGATGCCAAAACTTAGTAGCCAAGCTCTGTACTCGGCGCCATCTGCGCTTTCCATATGCAAGGACATCGGCTTCAGAAAAGGATTGGAGCTCGGGGTTGGGACCGTCCTTAAGAGTCAAGATCCTTGCCGGAGTCAAAGGGAAAGGATCATTGGGATTGGCAGAGACCTCCCACAGAGGGGTGGCGTTCACAATTGAGGCTGCTTCCAACATCAACGTGTGAAATTCATCTTGACTTAAGGAAGGATTCCCTAGTTTCAGGAGGGCACCTTCAAAGACTCTCCTGACAGATCCTATTTTTTGCTCACACACACCTCCAAAGTGTGACGTATGTGGAGGATTTAAGATCCATTTGCAGTCTTGTTCAGCAATGTCTTCTGAGTAGAGGAAAAGTCAACACATGGGGCTGTTTGAGTATCTTGATTGATGGCCCCCAAGATATTGCTCCCATTGTCACTTCGCAACACTTTGCAGATGCCCCTGAGGGCAAAAAACCACCGCAAGGCATTTTTGAGTGCATTTGTGTCCATGGATGGCAGTAAATACAAATGAACTCCGCGAGTAACTTAGCAAGTTAAAAGTAGTACCCAAATCTTCTTGTTATCAGTTCTTCTTCGTGACTTTTTCCCTTCCTGAATAAAGAACGGCCCAAAGACATCTAGGCTGGTGTTGGTAAAAGGAGGAATCATCGCCAATCTATCTGGGGGAAAATCTGCCATTATTGGGGTCCCCAAGTGGCCACGTAGACGACATGTCACGCAATTTGAGATTAGTGCGCGAATAGCTTGTTTGCCTTTTTCAAGATGGAATCCCGCCCCTCGAAGGGCACCAAGAGTTAGGTGTCTGCCTTGGTGGTTGACGTCAGCATGAAACTGTCGCAAGATGGCCAGGCTTCCACAGTGGTCCCTTGGCAATAGTATGGGACATTGAAGGTTGGAAGACAGAAGGCCTCTGCGCAGCCGTCCTCCCACCCGGAGGAGGCCATTCTCATCCACCCATGGCACCAAGCGAGACAGACGATGAGACTTGGGGAGAGACTTTCCCCCACTGATTTGTGCAATTTCTTGGGCAAATGGTTTCTGGATGGTTTGCAAGAGCAAGAGTCTTGCATGGGCCTTGGTGGGACTTGTGGTGTACTCAAATGTCTGCTCTCTCCCTATATTCTCTACCTTCATTGTGCGTTCCTCCTTCATATATAAACCGTTCGTGTCTTTTATATGATATCCATTCCCCTTCGTTATTCTTTGAATAAACCTCCACCGTTATCCCGGTCTCCCATGTTTTGTCTGTTGAGTTCATAACAAGACTGATGTCAGAGTTTTGATCACCTCCCAGTTCCAAATGGGTATGTTTTGCCCACGTATTCACGAGAGCCAACACCTTAGTAGCCACCCCGACCTGCCGGTTCCAAGATGATATTCGTTTGAACAACTCATCCCAGATACTTGCGGGCAAACATGTCACTGTTAAACAAACGGTGGGCTCAATAGTTTCCTCGACGTCTGGGAGGTTTTCAAAAGGCATTGGGTGGAATTCCATTGCCGAAGGATTTAGGCAGGGTTGTGCCCACAGGAACTCTAGCCCACGTACCCAATCTGTCTTCACTAGGGATGTGGGGCAATGGGGGCGAGTTGCCACGTCAGCTGGGTTCAGATTTGTGGAGACGTAGTCCCAACTGCAGCGTTTGGTGGCCGCATTTATCAGGGCTAACCTCCTTGCGGCATAGCGTTTAAGTCGTCTCTCTTTGTTTCTCAGGTAACCCATCACTACTTGGCTATCTGTGTAGAAGTAGATTTCTCCAGGGACCCGATCCAATTGACCCACTATCTCCTGAACTGCTTGTGATACTTCCAGTGCAGCGCTCAATTCCAGGCGGGGAACCGAGCTTGCAGTGCGGGGAGCTACTTTTGAGTTTCCCAAGAGGAATGCCACGTGAACCTTTCCAGCACCATTGACACTCCTCAGGTATATCACAAATCCAATGGCTTCCAGGCTAGCATCTGTGAATGCGTGCAAATCTTGCTGGACGATGGGTCCAAATCCCACAGGGACAAAACCCCTAGGAACTCGCACGTCACTTAAGGATCTCAATTCTGATTTCCAATTTTCCAGCCCTTTGCAAAATGTTCTGGCAATTGGTCGTCCCAACCACATTGCTGAAGGCAAGCTGACTCCCTCTCTTTACCTGGAATTATGGAGCGTTGAATTAGCCTGCCAGCCAATGTGACCGGACTGACAACTCCAAGGGGGTCGAAGATAGTATTTATAGTGGACAGGACTCCACGCTTTGTAAAAGGCCTTTCCGGAATCTCTACCTGTATGACAAAGGAATCCGTGACCGAATCCCAGGCCACTCCCAAGGTACGAGGTAGTTGGATTCCTTCATTTTCCATGCTAACCACTGACTCAACATGCTCAGAAACAGGGAAGGCATCCAGAATTTCGGAATTATTTGCAGTTATTTTGTGCAATCGGATATTGAACTTATTCAAGATTTTCCTTGCTTCCGTCAAAATGTGAATGGCTTCTTGTACTGAGTCAGCACTTCCCAAGCCATCATCAACACACACCTTGCGTTTGAGGAAGTTCATGGCAACTTCGGAGGTCGACTGGGCCCTCTGAGTTGCGTTCCTGAGGCCAAATGTAGCCACTGCTGGGCTGGGTCGGTTTCCAAAAATGTGGACCCTGGCCCGGTACAGCACAAGCTCTCTGTTTCCATCATTGCCGGCATACCAATAGAACCTCAGGAAATCGCGATGCTCAGGATTAAGATGAAATGCATGAAACATGGCCTCAATGTCAGCCACACAGCCGTGTTCCCCTTCACGGAATCGTGTAAGCACCCCCCCGGAGTTGGTTGTTGATGTCTGGTCCTTGGAGCAACTCATTGTTGAGGCTCACGTTGAAGTAGACGGCAGAGCTGTGTAAGCCGACTAAGCGGGTTTTGCCTTTCTTGGACTGGAACACGGGAAAGATCGGCAGCCACCATGCTTTTCCGTCGCTAACTGTGGCGCACTCGTTGGAACCAATTCTACATGTTGGGCTGAGATGGTCTTTTCCATGACCTGAATACATTGGGAGAGTTTAGTTGGATCTGAATTTAACTTCTGGAGGGTTGCTTTGGTTCTCCTGTAAACGGCAGCTTGACTGTCAGGCATTGTGGGGTTGGGTTTTTTGAATGGGAGGGGCATCTCCAAATTCCCCTGATCATTAACGTGCACCCCATTGGCGACAATCCTGAGGAACTCTCTGTCCTCTTGAGACAGCCCCTCCAACTCGTCGTCTGGAGCTGATTGAAAAACGCCTTCCAGTGCATCATCAACCCCCAGCTCCAGTGGAAAAGGACTAGGGTGAGGGTTTTTCCGTTCCAAAAAGCCCATTTGTGCATCAAAGTGATCATGCTCATTATCCCATTTGACATCTGTTTGAAGAACTCCTAAATTTGGTACCAATGGCCTCTCATTTGGGCAAATCGCGCCGACCACGGCCCAACCAAGGGCAGTGTGATGGGCAAAACTTCCAAATTGTTTGCTTGACATGACATTGCCAGCATCTCTTCCAATCAGGAGGAGGACTTCAGCCTGATGATCCAGTTCTTGGAAGTTGCCAGCCAGGTGGGAAATATGCCTGTGTCCTTGAACCAACCCAGGTGTTGCTATCTCATTTCGGGTATCAGGAATCAAGTCGTTTTCAAAGATTTGTGGGAGCCCAAATGCTACTTTCTCTGTCACACCTCGAATCATAAGGTGGGTTAAAACTCGCCCTTCCTTGTTTAAACGGTGACCACTTAACGTGGAAAGGGTGCAGCTTTGGACCAAATACCCAAATAATGGTGGGCCCGCAAACGTTATATTTGATTGGTCATCTATAGGGATAGGGAAAAATTTTTTTTACATTAAAAATAATTTTTTACCTTTTTTGCCAATTTTACTTAAAAATAACATTTTAATTTTATTTGACATTTTTTGGAAAATTTCAACATTTTTTGTACTTTTTGCCCAAAAATGTCCGTCAAAAACCGGTTCTGAGAGACCAATAAATGAAATGAAGACTTGAAATTTCCCGCTAAAATTGTCATTGTTCAATTTCACATTTTACGCTGCCAATTTTTTTCAAATCTTTGGAAAGGGGAAAAAGTACCATTAAAGTTTCTTTTTGTCAAAAAAGTTGTGAAAAAGTTCAAATCAGAAACTTTGTGGCCCCTGTTTCCGTGATTATTTTACGCGGGCTTAAAAGCTATGTGTAGAGTAAAGTATGTTTTAAGTTGGCACTATTGCCATTATTTACTCAAAGTTTAATATCTATTGCCTTTCAAAAAGTCTGAATGTGCTATCTGACCTAAAACATATACTGTTTTGACGGCATTATTTCCTTCAGATGTCTGGTCAGACTGTGTTAAGTTATCTTCTCAAGCAGGAACCTCTCACCACAGGACGCGAACTTGAACTGACGCGTAGCCCAAGAAGGCCCTTAAAACGGTGCAGTTCTGCGGTGAATTTGAACGAAATTGCCAAAAGACGATAGGAAAAGGTGTTTGATAGCAAACATCACTTCACAGCAAAGTTGCAGCGTAAGACAGCGGTCCTTTTCCCGCCATTAAATTTTTACAATCATGCTTTCTGATCTCAGAAATTGGTCAAAACTGAGGTGCTTCAAAGCAATAAAACATTGTTATTTTTTCGTTTTGTCCTACATTTTTTTGCCCTAAATTTCAAAATTTTCTGCCCTTTTTGCCCTGTATTTTAACATTTTTTGCCCTTTTTCCTGACTTTTTTGGACGTTTTTCCAACATTTTTTCCCGGGCTCTAGACTCATCTAGGATGGCATAGCAGCAGATGGATTTGCTAGGAGCTTCGGGCAACCAAACGCCGACCAAGAGGGTCTTTCCACAACTGAAACCCCTCCCTTTCCGCCCGCAGAATACTGAGCACATCGCTGTTTTGTTTTCCTCCCGGCCATCAGACTTTGGAGGGCTTGAATCTCGTCCTCCCGACTGTACCGGATGGAGTAGGGGGTAGTGGCTTGTCTGCTGGCATTTAGCGCATTCCGTTGTTGTCTGGCACTCTTTTGCAAAGTGCGATCCAAGACAGCGGAAACACAGTCTTTTGTTCAATGCAAACTTACACCTCCCCTCTAGATCAAGGTCAGCAAACCCATGTCAATCCCTCTTTGGGTGACCCACACTGCCATGGAAGATGCAATGAGAGGAAGCAACAGGAGTTACGGTGTGTGTAGCTTCAGAGCTTGCCTCTGATACCAACGTTCTGTACTTATTCTTCTTCTGTAGGGCAGAAGTTTTTGTGTATGATTCATTGCAATATTCATCAGAAATTTCGCCCAAGAACCGGAGAAGGTACGAAAATGGCGGGGTCTGCCCTCTATTGGATGCCTCATATTGGGTGCCCTTCTTCCTCCACCGGTTTTGCAGGAATTCAGGAAGCTTTTCCCAAATGGGTCGTTGCCCATTTGTTTAGTTCAAGATTGCCAAGTTTGGAACCACACATATATTGACTGATGTCACCATGGAAAGGTCGTAGAGTTCTCTTAATCGTTTACGAAGGTTGGGATCATTTCTTAGTTCAGGTACATTCTCAAGCCTTTGACGAAGGCTAGATGCGACCTTTGCTCCTGCCCCATATCTCTTAGTAAGTTGCTCCCAGATATTTGTGATTGCCAAGGTTGGATTGGTCCCACAGGCAGCCAGATAGTCATCCACCAGTTTTCTGGCTTCGCCACAAGTGTTTGCTTGTAAAACGCCGATTTCATCATTGTGTCAACTACTTTGATACTATACCTAATTCATGTTCAGTCAAATAGAGTTTTAAATTTTATATTTTCTATTCAATATAATGAAAAATGGCAAAAAGATTGGGAAGAAAGTGATACTTCAGCCCTTATTCTTGCTAAACTGAACTTGGGCATGACTTTTTTGCTAAAAATACAACAAAACAAAGTTCAAATACATTTTGAATACAAAATGGTATCATATGAATGTATGCCATACTTTTGGAATGGGTAAAAGTATGAAAAAGTCTTGAGTGATTTTGTAGCATCCCTGTGAGGGGTGCCCTGTAATAGATATATAAGTGGGATAGCTAAAGCCTATAGCCTAAATAAAGATTCCAGTCTACCACCAGACTCTGTTCCTCACACTTCTTAGCTAGTGGAACTTTGGTTCCCTACAATCTCTAGTCTTGCATTCAATGACCTAACTTGGCGGGACCAAAAGTGTCATGTCGCTTCCTTGTGCAAGAGTCCTTGCATAGATATAGGCGCGAAGCGCCTAGATTCCCAACCTTGAAGGTCCATCTATTGACGGATATTTGAAATTCAGTACCGAGATGGACTTAGTCGTTTTTTCAAACTCAGTGAATCAGAACTCTAGCACAGACATACACAGATATGACAAACTGAGCTAAATGGGTGCTTTGTTTTGAAGGAAAAGTCACAGTTTGTTGTGGTACTGCATTCAGTTATTGCTGAAAAACAAGTATGTCCAAACTAATTACTCAGAGCCATCTGCTTTTACAGCCACCAAACTTATTACCACCTTCAAAATGATTTGATAAGATATTTCAAGACAATATCGTATTTCCAAACAAGGGGTTTGGCAGAAGGACTTTTATCATTTACATGTCTAATAATTGCATTCTAAGAGCAATTGTGTTTATTGCATAAATAAGCAATTGAAACCCTTAAGAAATGTCAGAACTCAAATTTGGAATTTGTTTTTTATATCTGCATCATGATTTAGCTCAATAAAAAAATATCGTGTAGTGGTGCAATCAATTTTCGACCTCCTTTGCTGAAATCTGAAAGGGAGGAAATTTAACAATTTTCCCAATATTTTTTTATGTCTTCAGCAAAAAGTAGTCTTTTAAGACCTGGTGGTATGTCGCATCTGGGGATATCTATGAACTTGAAATGTTGGGATCTTGCATGCATTGTGACTGAAGTGTAAAGTAAAAAAAGCGTTTTGAAAAAATACACATATCATATCCAGGGCCACCAGATAGATGTAAATTACATTTTACAATGTAATTACCAAAATCTGCCATTTTTGTCCAAAATTACATAAATGAGGAAAAAATTAAATAAACGTGCAAAAATTGCCTGTTTTGATGGATATGATATGGAAAATTACTTGAATTTACATCAAAGTCAAGATAAAGAAGCAAGAACAGTGTTTTGAATTATTTTTAACAAGTATATTTAGTTTATCATCAGGCCCGCTAGACTGTTATAAATGGTATTTTACATTGTTGTCACAAAAACGTGCAATTCTTTATTGAAAACTACAAAAATTGGGAAGATTTCGAGAGAATGTAGGAAAAATGCCTCGTCCATTGAGAGTGATGTCAAAAATCAAAATAAGAATAGAACCTGTTATATTTGCAACAATTGTGACAAAATATGGTCATTTCAGCATCTGTTCCTAGCTATGAAAGAAAAAAGGGCAGTTTTTAGGTAATAAAATGAGAAAAGTATTAAAAATATTAACAAAAAATCCAATTTTGTTACGTTATTTCTCAAAAACTACCAAAAATAAAGCATGTTTAATATCTTAAATAAATTTGATTGTAGCGCACTGTATTTATGTTAATAAATGAGAAAAAGCTCTAAAAATAGAACTACCAAACAACCAAAAAAACTACCAAAAAATCCAATTTCATTACATTATTTTCAAGAAAAAACTACCAAAAAAAATATATTTTTTGGCAATTTTTTTTACCAAAATTTGGTGGCCCTGATCATATCATCATATTGAACTAGCTGTATCTTTTCAAAAGCAAAAGAACATTGTCCTGTGTGTTTTAAAGCAATATATCATATGAAGTCTATAATTAATGGCTGGGCTTTTTGTTTCCATCCACGATGTTCAATCCCGGAAATTTATTCAACATTCCTATCAAGTGGCCACACTGAAGGCTATCCCTTTATTCCTCGGTTACTCCATGGACAGGGTTGCCGTTTAAAAAACAGTTCAGCAACTTGGACAAATTGACCACCCAAAAAATTGTGATGTTGACGCACCATTTATAAATTCAATGCCAAGTGAAGTTCTCCGATATCTAAGATTCTATTTGAAAATGCAACTTTGAACCTGTCTCTCATGGCACCAATACGGCAACTTCAATGATTCATTAGAAAACTCTAATTCTCATGTTAGTTGACATTTATCGCGGTAGAGAAGCAAATTCCAACCAGAAGCGTCTTTGATGGTCAACACCGCCATCTATTGATGATTACTTTCAAATTTGAAACCGAGATGGACTTAGTCAAGGAGGACGGTATTACTTGGAGTGGGATCAAGCGGGGGCGCGTTACTGCGTTGGTGTGAATTTTCCTGCGTGATAGCCTGGAGTTAATGAAGAAATCCAATATAATTCGAATTAATGTCGTTTTATTGACATAGGTCATAAAACAAAAGTCCACAAAGATTCAAAGAGCAATCATTTGATGCCCAATTGATGTCTCTCAAAGAATTCAAACTGTGTTGTTTCATTGTGTTAAGTCAGATATCTTCAAACTACTGATCTACTGACTTGCTTTGTGTTAGTGATTGTCCACCTTTTATTGAAAGCAACATGGTTTTTATCTTTGGGGTTATTTAAGGACGTTTTTCTCTTCATAGAATGCAATGCAAAAAAAATCTTTTTTGTATCTTTTTTCAACATTTTACAGTCTTCTTTTGGCTTTAGAACCCCAATTAGGTGCTAAAAACAAAGACAGAGAAGAACATTCAAATCATTGTACAAAGTTGCCTTTGTTGCTTTCAACAAAAGATGGACAATCACTTTCACAAAGCAAGTCAGTAGATCAGGAGTTTGAAGATATCTGACTTAACACAATGAAACAACACAGTTTGAGTTCTTTGAGAGACATCAATTGGGCATCAAATGATTGCTCATTGAATCATTGTGGACTTTTGTTTTATGACCTATGTCAATAAAACGACATTAATTCGAATTATATTGGATTTCTTCATTAACTCCAGGCTATCACGCAGGAAAATTCACACCAACGCAGTAACGCGCCCTCGCTCGATTCCACTCCAAGTAATACCGTCCTCCTTGACTTAGTCGATTTGAGCCCAGTGGGCTTGGTTGAGCATGCGCGCAATACCTGTATTTCGGTTTCAACTTCAGAGCTGCGCCGCAAGGGTCCCTCGTAGGGCTGGGAGTCTCCCTCACTGGAAGTGTGGTCTCTGGTCCTTGCCACAGATCATATAATGACTAGATGTCGCATTGGCCCGGTCCGTCGGCGAGAGAAAAGTGACACCACTTGGCCCAGCTGCGCTAGCTTCGAAATCTCAGGGCGACCGCGTGCTCAGAAGTAACGACGCTCGCTCGCGTCGAGAACAAAGTACGTACGGTACGTTGAGTTTGTTCAGGATTTGGCCACGCTGGCAAAATTTTGAAAAGTTCGAAATTCCCACCATTTTAGGGTGTAGTGTTATGTACCAGCTGATGAAGCAAAGTTGTCCACCTTTTTCTCGCATGAAGCGAGGTCTAGCCATTATATGGTCTGTGGTCCTTGCCTCACTCCACGAATACAAAATGTCCAGGCAAAGACGGCTTGGGCCGATATAATATATCTAAAGACTCACAACGCTCACAACCTTGCCACGACATCTGTTGGTTGAAATTGTTCAAACTGAATCTGGGCGCAAATATGCCTTAAGTATAGAAAGTACTGATGGGGCCGATACCACCAATGTCTCATACAGTATGAGACCAGACCAATACATTGAAAGTCTCGCTGGTCTTGATTCCGACTTGAGACCAAGTGAGTACTGATGGGTTTCGAGTTGGATTTTTGGCCGAGTTTTGCCACTTTGGATTTTAAGGTCAAAAAGTTGACCCCCAACTAATCTTCTCAACTAGAGACGTCATAAAATATGGCAGCACTGCCAACTCGAAATCCAAAAGTATAGCTACTGATGGAACTCGAAATCGAACTAGTTCGAGTGTTGCCAAATTGGTCCCTGTTTAGGTCTTTTTGAAAACGTTCAATACAACCTGCCCTAATCAACAATGATAAAGTTCCGAGTAAAAAATTGCAGCACTCCCGGTTCGAAACCCATCACTACAAGTGAGCCATGCGAAGTGTTGCCAAAATTGCTCAAATTGGGTTTTGCCTTTTTCTGCGGTCTTCGATGGGTTTAAATTTGAAGGCGCGATACATCTAGATTTATTTTTCCGCTGTTTTAAACTTAAATAATATAAATTTCAAAGCAAGGAACAGCTCGTTTATTCCACAATTTGGCACAACATGTTGGCTTCAGAGTTTTGAAGAAAAATACATGAAGGACCGCTGAAAGTGTGACGTGAAATCTTATTCATTAACACCAAAACTTATGTTTTATCCCCAAATTGCTGGGGAATATTGCATTTAAGAATTGCTAATGTTACTACGTTGCAATGCAAAATTTTATATAACTCATTAATGCAACGTTGTTATTTGAAATTTCCATTTGCTAAAGCCCATCAACATTGAAATCAGGTGGCAAATCACGACATCATTACCACATTCTAGTCAACCTAGCTAAGAAGTGTGACTAGCACCTAAGATTTGACTATCAAAGGAACCATATTGAAACAGACAATATCAGTCAAAAAGCTATTTGATACGGCGCCAATAAAGGTCATGGTCTCCATGCATATTAGAAATACCTCAAAAGAGAGTTAGATTTCGATTACACGCTTTAACAAAATTGTTAAACACAAATAGGTTCAATCGGTGGCGGACACCTTTTGTAGCTGTCATTTCGTTCGTAAGACTTGATACAGTATTGATGCCAGCTTCTGAGATGTATTAATTGAGACCGGCATCAGTTGGTCTCATGTATTGGAAATGCCGTCTCGTCCCATCACTAATAGAAAGTGCATCTGCTTGTTCACTCTGGACTCAATTTTTGTTGCAAGTCTGACCTTAATTCATAAACCAACAACTCAGTGAGGTTTCCTAGGGACCTATAATCTCAGAATTAAATGAATCAGAAGAGTCGATTCTTTCTCAAATGTCATTAAGTAATCCAGAATTACCGGTATCTGTTTTCCTCAGTGGGAAGAAATTCTCATATGCATCGGGATAACGGGATAGTACTTTTCGTCATGGACTGCGCTCTTGGGATCAACAACGACAACAACCATGAGTGACAAAGTTTGAATCCACTGACAACAGATGCCACGGCAGTTGTCTAAATCTAGTCGCTTCGCGACTCATATCTATGGTCCAGGAATGCGCAGCACAATCTCGGAGCGCAAAAACTGGACGTGAATTTATTCAAATTTGGAACAATAACAGGAGAAGACCGCATATCTCAAAGAACAAGTAGCATTCGGTTGTCACGGAAAAACACATACGTTTTCTGTTGAAAGTTGGCTCAGAGGTCGCGAGAATAAGTACAGCAATGGAGGATGCGTCCTTTCGCACGGAGATTCTTTATTCAACTTAATACGACAACGTGGTCTCAACAACTAAAAGGCGGGAAACGCAACTATTTACATAACATCACAGAACCTTATATTAATGGTAGTGGAACCAGTGAACATCAAACATTTCAACACTTCCCCTCACTGGTTACACCGAGAAAAACATTTGACATAAAAATCAGTTCTTCATGACACTGCACAATTGTCTGAACTTGATGAACTTTGGTCGCGGTAACCCTTTGGTAAGCATGTCAGCTATCATATCCTCAGTTGGACAATGCTTAAGGACAATATTTCCCAAACTCACTTGTTCCTTTGTAAAGTGGTACCGGATGGCAATGTGCTTTGCCCTGCCGTGAAATTGTGGGTTCTTGGCAAGCCCAATTGATGGCAAGTTGTCCTCGTACAAAACAGTAGGTCCATCCACCTCTTGACCCTAACTTCGCAATAATGCTCGAAGCCATATTGCCTCTTGTGAAGCACTCGACAGAGCCATATCCTCTGCCTCAGTTGTCGAAAGGGCTACAGACTGTTGTTTTTGGCTACGCCGAGAAATAGGCCCACCTGCCAATTTGAACAAATAGCCCGAAGTTGAACGACGATCCTCAATATCACCAGCCCAATCCGAATCTGAGAAACCAATTAGAGCAGGAGCGAATTCTCGACTGAACTCTATCCCCAACTCCGCTGTTCCTTTCAGATAACGAAGAACTCTCTTCAATGCACTCCAATGGAGACTCGTGGGGCTGGCATTGAACTTCGCGAGCAAACCAATCACAAAGGATATATCGGGTCTCGTTCTCACAGAGAGGTAAAGCAATCCTCCCCTTCTTGACGTTTGACAAGTTTTGCTCCAACTTCCAAAGGTGTGTCCACAGGCTTTGAATCTTGCATGCCTGTTCTTTGTAGCAAATCTGACGTGTATTGAGTCTGACCCATCCAGATCTTTCCTCGTTCAAGGTCTTGGCGCACAGAAATTCCCAAGAAATATTTCAGCCTTCCCAAATCCTTCACCTTGAAATATTCGGCTAATTTCTTCTTTATCTGTTTGAGCTCTTCCTCGTCGGGACCAGCTAGAACGATATCGTCCCCGTAGACGGCCAAAAAGACATCCTCAGTGTCTTCCTTGCGGTACAAGCATGGATCCTCGGGGACCTGATTAAAGCCAATCCTCTTGAGCACCTTGTCCAACATGACATTCCAACAACGTGGTGCTTGCTTCAAACCGTAGAGACTCTTCTTGAGCTTGAACACCTTTTCTTTTCCATCGGTGGTTCTTTCAAATCCACTTGGTTGACGCACATACACTTCTTCTTGAAGTTCACCGTTTAGAAACGCACACGAAATGTCCATTTGATGTAAAATCAAATTCTTCAAAGCAGAAATGCCCAGAAGAGTTCGAAGGGATTCAAACCGAACCACGGGACAGAAGGTTTCATCGTAGTCCAATCCAAATTGTTGAGTATAACCCTGAGCAACCAACCTGGCCTTATACCGCTCTGGATTGCCATGCTCATTGCGTTTGACCTTAAAAACCCACTTTGTCCCGATGATCTTTCTGTCCTTGGGTTTGTCTACCAAATTCCAAACGTCATTTTCTTCCAGGGACTGGATTTCTTCCGTCATGGCTTTCTTCCACTCATCACAATCATTCCGTTCAAGAGCTTCCTTAAACGTGTTTGGATCTTGAATGAATGTGGCACACGTCCACTCTCCAAATCTCTCTGGCGGTTTGCAGGTTCGAATTGGACGCACATTTAACGGTTGTTCGTCTCTTTCTTCTTGTTCTTCTGTCTCTTCCCGTTCTTCTGTTTCATCTTGTTCCTCAACCTCTGGTTTAACGTCTTGAGAACCAAAAGACAAATCTTAAAAAACGAAATCTTCTTCAGGTTCTTTCGCCTCTTCTCTTTTGAACCAATTTCTTCCTTCGTTAAACACAACGTCTCTGCTCAAAATGACCCTTTGTCTTTCACAATCGTAAAGGCGATAACCCTTAACGTCTATCCCGTATCCGAGCATGACCAATGCTCGAGATTTCGAATCCAGCTTGCGCCTTTCATGCTTCTCAACGAGGCTGTAGGCGATACAACCTACACGACGCAAGTGGCTGACATCCGGTTTCCTTCCAGTCCACGCCTCATAAGGAGTCTTTCCTTCAATCGCATTTGTGGGACTCCTATTCCTCAAGTATGAGCTCGTAGTGATGATTTCCGCCCAAAACCGATGCGGCAACCGTCCATCACACATCATGGCCCTCGTGGCCTCGATCAAGGTTCGGTTCATTCTTTCTGAGACGCCATTCTGTTCTGGATGCTTGGGGATGGTGAGCTCATGACGGATACCTTCACTGGTTGAATACCGCGTAAACTCCTTGGAAATATACTCTCCTCCATTATCCGTGCGAAGAGCTTGAAGATTGCATCCAGATTCCCTTTCCACCATCGACTTCCATTTGAGAAACGTTTCAAATACTTCGCTCTTCTTTCTCAAAATGTACACCCAAACGAATCTGGTCTTGTCGTCGATAAACTTGACAAAATATAGTCCTCCACTGAGAGATGGTTCTTCGAACTTCCCACAAACATCGCTGTGCACAAGCCCTAACTTCTGACTGGCTCTTCTCTCAGATTGACGTGGGAACGAGGAACGACGAATTTTTCCACTGACGCATGGCTCACAAACCATTTCAGTCCTGGTTGACTTAGGATTCAACCCTTTCACCATTTTTGATGGATCAACTCGTTGACTCCACTTCTTCCAAGATGCCCCAAACGTTTATGCCATTTGGTGTAAGTGGACATCTCTTGTCCTTGATTCGAAAGCGCGGCACGCTCCGGCTTCACCTCGAGTTCTAAATGGTACAATCCATCAATTCTCGTCGCGACTCCCATCAGAAAATCTTGCTTATTTCTGATGAAACATCTGGGACCCTTGAAAACTACAGACACGCCCCTCTCTGATGCCTTAGAAATACTAAGCAAATTGAAAGCTAAATCGGGCACAAGTAAGACATCGTGTAACGTGATTGTGATTGATCCATCTTGAAGACCTGACTAGTTTGACACGACCGCGTTTCTTGGCTTCCACGGCTCGTCCGTCACCTAACGTGATTCTCAATGAATCATCCATTGCTCGGAGTTCTTCAAACGCTTCGGCTTGATTACACATGTGACATGTGGCTCCCGAATCGATGATCCAAACTTGTCCTTGACCAATCCACGTATTTGTCGAAATATGGCCAGCCGGGAGGCCATAATTCGCACTTCCGGAGCCGCTTTCAACTCTAGCCTTATAAGCTTTCTCCTTTGGGCGAAACTTATTCTTCTCAGATTTCTTCAATCTGCAGTTCTTCCTGATGTGACCGAGCTTGCCACATTGGAAACATTCCACACTCCTACTCGATTGTTGAGTAACGGCTAGGCCCTTCTCGGCCTCTTTAGAATCCAAACCAGTCCTCTTTCGATCCTCATTCAGAAGGCGTTCCGTTACTACCTTCCAGGGCGGGACATCTGCGTGTGATTCCAACGCCGTGACCAAAACGTTGTAGCTCTCGGGTAAGCTGGCTAGGAGATAAACGACCTGATCTTCATCCTCTACCGGACTTCCTATCACGGCTAGCTCATGGAAAATCTCGGTAATCGTTTTGAGATGGGCTTGAACGTCTCTGCCTTCCGCCAATTGGCAACTGAATAGTCGTTTTCGCAATTTCAACTTGTTGGCCCACGTCTTGCGCTGAAACTGGCCTTGAAGTCGATTCCATACCTCGGCCGGATCTGTGGGATCCCCAAGGAGATACAGTAGGCTCGGATCCACAACCAACACGATGGTGGCTAACGCGCGATTCCGCCTCGCGACAAACTCCCGAGCGACCTCGCCGGACTCCTCCGTCGGTTCCACCTCCGATCCATCCACGATTCCCCAGAGACCGTCTTTGATCAATGTCATCCGACATTGAACCTTCCACGTCGGGTAGTTCGCACCCTTCAGTGGGATAACCCAGTTCTTCTGATCGTTGGACATACTTCACGCGATCCACCTTATCCTCACGAAACGTAAACCAGACCCATAACCTGTTGAAAGTTGGCTCAGAGGTCGCGAGAATAAGTACGGCAATGGAGGATGCGTCCTTTCGCAAGGAGATTCTTTATTCGACTTAATACGACAACGTGGTCTCAACAACTAAAAGGCGGGAAACGCAACTATTTACATAACATCACAGAACCTTATATTAATGGTAGTGGAACCAGTGAACATCAAACATTTCAACATTTTCAAAGTTATAGACGCCGAAACTTGGTAGAATTTCATAGTCCAATTCGACTTTCAACCTCTCAAGGTGTTGCGCCATCTAACGTTAGGCAATTGAACTAATTGCCATATCATCTAATTCAGCTGTGGAAACCAACAAAAGTAAACAAGCTCTACACGGGTCATTGCATATCACGCAAACATTGCGTGACGAGCAGGAATTTCTTGCCATACGTAAACGTAAACAAGTCACTGATTTCGTATAGCCGTTCTAATTTAGGCCATTTAATCCAACTTATGACAATGCATTCCTTTTTGACGTCACACAACAATACTTGGACAAGTATGTAAATCTCCTCTGCCGATTGTGTGGCGAAGCCTTGGGGACGTCTGAGCAAATACTTCGAGATTATGATGCATTAGCTCTTCAGAGAATGGAAGCCTTTGGTTCTGATGAAGGAATAGGGACAAACTATTCGTGCATCTCATCGTTCCTTTCCTTGGGAACATCTATATGATTTCTGCTTTTGGATTTCCACGCAGAATAAACTTGTTCTTGTTGTGGTGAGACTCAATATCATTCGTTTGCATAAGCCGGCGTGAGCTGGCCGCTTTTGCTTCTCTAAAACATCCGCTCTTACGACCGTTGTTTCTGAAGCCGCATGCTCTAGATAAACGAACAACAAACCAGGGAGGGGAGTGGTTGCCAGGTCTTTGGCGGCTCTTATCGCCAGATTTGTCACCGAAATTCGCCAGAATTCGCCACCTCATTTGAAAAATCGCCAGATTTTCGCCAAACTTCTTCTTACTAACAACCTTATGTACATAAATAGTCAATCATGGTGAAGTAATCTTCAAGGAAACCTCAAATGGTCAGTTCTTCAGTTTTGTTTTTCAACTTTCATTTCAACATTTGACTTTTGATACACATTTCATGAGACAAAAGTTCTCGAAGAAAAATGGAATGCCACAGGGTTGCCAACTGGCGATTTCTATCGCAAGATTTCACGAATCTGGCGATTTTGAAACGTGTCTGGCGATAGAAAAATGAATCTGGCGAAATCAGCTGATCTGGCGATAAATCTGGTGATTTTGATATCACTGGCGATAAATCTGGCGATTTTGATATCACTGGCGATAAATCTGGCGATTTTGATATCACTGGCGATAAATCTGGCGATTTTGATATCACTGGCGATAAATCTGGCGATTTTGATATCACGGTCGATAAATTTGGCGATTTTAGTATTTCAGGCGAAAAACTTGGCGAAATGAGCAAATTTGGCGAAATATTTGGCAAAATCGGGAAAATTTGGCGAAAAAAATTGGCTAAACCGCCCATTTTTGGCAATACCTCAGGCAAATTTTGATTCTCTCTTTATGATTTTGACTTTCATTTGACTGAACACCAATGATGAAATATTTTAGATGACAATCACTAAAGGGGGAGAGCTTTGATCAAGGTATTGTTTCTTGATTTAATTTTGCTTTTACCAACAACGAGAAAATTTTGTTTCGCTTTTTTGCTGTAGAACTTACTTTCTCCCTCTTTGCGACGAATCTATCCATTAGACGACCCATTACAAATACTAAAGTCTCATCTTGACTTGTTATCCACTCTCTGTGACCTGCCCTAGGTTCAGGGACTTTATCGGGTACTTAATTCCAACTCCCTTACAGACTAATCCTTTTATCAGAAATAACTTTTTCCCACTCAGGTTTTACCTTTTTTTGACATTTACATGAAATGACATTCTCCGTATCAGCTAAAATCGGTAAAAAATCTAGACTAGAATTTTTAACAACAGAGTTTGGGAAAAAGAGACTGTTATGAAGTCAAAAGCTTCGGCAAACGCATATGCAACTGATTTTGAAAAATTTCCAATTTGATTTTCCTAATTGGAGAGCCCATTGAAATCCTAAATGAACTATGCATTCTATTAATTTGCGATTGCCCCGTTTGGTTTTGGTTACGCCCTCTTTATGGTTTACTACTCAATCTATTATCATATGGTCAAAAACAGGGCATGAACAATGTCATTGGTATAAAAAATGTTTTTTTTATATTTTAAGTGATCACGTTACATTTCGGGATTTTTAATGGCAATTGGTCAGATTTCGTTAACGTAATACCATTGCCATTGTTTTTAAAGAGTTATAAATTTCATAGCATTTCAGAAACGAGTCCGAAAGATTTTGTTATTTATCATCAATAAAATTTCAATTTTGTTCACAATTTACAAATTAAAACGCGTTCCAAGGGCAATAAATAAAAAAATATAAAGGAAAGTCAATATGGTGGCATTCCGTTTTTCTTTGAAAACTTTTGTCATGAAAGGATTGAAATGAAAGTTTAAAACAAAACTAAAAAATTGACCATTTGAGGTATTCCTTGAAGATTACTTCAGCATGATTGACTATTAATGTACATAAGGTTGTTAATAAAAAGAAATTTGGCGAAAATCTGGCGATTTTTTAAATGAAGTGGCGAATTCTGGCGAATTTCAGTGGCAAATCTGGCGATAAGAGCCGTCAAAGACCTGGCAACCCTGGAATGCCACCATATTGACTTTCCTTCATAAATTGTTATTTGTAGTTCATATAGAACGCGTTTTAGTTTCTAATTTGTGAACAAAATTGAAATTTCATTGATGCTAAGTAACAAAACCTTTCAGACTCTTTTCTGACATGCTATGATTTTTAATTTTGTGGATTTTTTATTACCGCTACAAGGAATGCGATTCCCTGTAAATTGAAGGATTTCTACCAACAGCTTCAATCCGACCCCCAACAAGATTCGAACCTACGCCGTCTGGGGAAGCACTTACACTCAGCTCTTATAAGAACACATTAGTACGCGCGGCCACTCTGGCTTTCCTATTTTAAAACTCTTTAAAAGCTATTTTAATGGTATTACCTGAACAAAATCTGACTAATTGCCATCAATAAATTCCAAAATGTAATGTGATCACTCATGATCAATAGTAAAATCCATTTTTTATACCAATGACATTGTTCCTGTCCTGTATTTGGACCATTTCATAATATATTAAGTAGTCAGCCAACAAAAGAGCGTAAAAAAACCAAACGGGGGCAATCGCAAAATAATAGGATGCATGTTTTTTTTGGATTTCAATTGGCCCTACCACTAGGAAAATCAAGTTGGGAATTTTTCACAATTTTTCAAAGTTACACATGCGTTTGCCGATGCTTTTGACTTCATAAGTCTCTTTTTCCCAAACTCTCTTGTTGAAGATTCTAGTCTGCATCTTTTACCGATTTTAACTGGTACATAGAATATAAATGTCAAAAAAAGATAAAACCCCAGTGGGGAAAAGGCGTGTCCGATAAAAGCATTGCTCTGTAAGGGAGTGGGAATTAGCCGCCCGATAAAGTCCCTGAACTTTGGGCAGGTCACAGATAGTGGATAACAAGTCGTGTAAATGAGATGTAAAAATTCATAATCGGTCATCTAAGTCATTCGTCGCAAAGAGGGAGGAAGTAAGTTCTACAACAAAAGAGCAAAACAAAATTTTCTTGTTCTTGGTAAAAGCACAAGCAAATCTAGAAACATTACTTTAGTCAAAGCTTGATTGTCATATAAAATATTTTTGACCCTTGGTTTTCAGTCAGAATGAAAGTCAAAATCAAAAGAGAGAATCAAAATTTGGTTGAGTTATCGCTAAAAATGGGTGATTTTTTTTTGTTTTTTGTGAATTTTTTCCCCAATTTTTCCCGATTTCGCCGAATTTTTCGCCAAATTTGCTCATTTCGCCAGATTTATCGCCAGATATACTAAAATCGCCAGATTTATCGCCAGTGATATCAAAATCGCCAGATTTATCGCCAGATCAGCTGATTTCGCCAGATTCATTTTTCTATCGCCAGACATGTTTCAAAATCGCCAGTTGGCAACTCTGGAGGGGACAATAGGATTGGGTGATGACTTATTTTTAGAAAAATGCCGTTATGGCATCCCGGGAAAGGAATTAGACAAGGAAAAACTAAGAGATGAAAGCCTCCGCTCAGACTTTTAGCTGTGGATTATTGCTTGATCGAATTCCATTAAGTTCTGTATGCTTCAAATTACTCCCACATTATCAAATTTAACCACATTACCACATATTCAAATTACTACCACAAAGTTCAGTCGATCAGGTTACAATTAAGCATGTGAGTTTGAACAAGGTCAAAACCCGAGGGAGGCATCCAGGTCTTACGTGATCCTTGAATTAGATCAATCCATATGGGTTGGGTTATCAAAGTGGTTGTAAAGGAAAGCTCATTTGAAAACACATTCTGAAAACTTGTGACTGATTCATAGTTGACCCATGGAAGCTTCTATCGTCCTTTTTGGACAAGGCTCACAATGATATTCTGGCGTAGGTAAAAATGAAAGAAAACAGAAAAGACGCATTTTTTCTTTGGTCAATTAGGAATGTCCTCTTGATTCGAACCATGAAATTGATTTGTTTATGTCTGGGACATGGTGGCCAGAAAGTATGCGACGAGCAAGAGAAAAACAAAGCAAAATTAAGAAGTATCACCCAGTAAAGACTTCACCTTTGGGTATTTCATTATCTGAATGACTAGTTTACACTACTTTCAGTAAAAGCTATATGAGATTTAACTCCTAATCTAACGCTGAATTCTTCATTTTCCTACATAATTGCATGGATAATTTGTTTCTGCCCGGTTACTTACTGTACAAAATCTCAAAATCTCACGTGTTCATAGGGCAAGTAATGCCAAAAAGACTTTTCTTCGTAATGTGCGACGGCTGACCGTGACTTTCACACTTAACCGGGTCTGACTCATACATTTGCCGTTGAGTAAACCATGGCTTAGGCGCGAAGCTAAAGCAATTTTGGCACGATGCCGCCAGAGCCAATCACTGACGGGAAAGCTGAGACTGGCTCCTCCTCTTTAACGATGGCGACGGATTTTGAGCTCCGATGTTGAAAAAGCTCGAAACCAATTGGGTAACCTGGAATTTGTGACCTTTTCCCGGTACACATTGAATCAAAGAAATCCGTCTCGGGGTTGTACGGGATAGTTATTATCCTGTCAGACCGCTAGGATTTTTTTGATGCTGAAGAACTCAGGCATGGATAACAGTTTTTGGCCATTTCCAAAGCTCCAAACTTTTCTTGGTTTGGATTCGTCCCTTTATCATACATAAACAGAATTGAACCCTCTAGTCCCTGTTTTTCATGGTGGTCATTAGTAAATCCATTCTTTCGTTAGCTCGATCTTCTACTTTCCGAGTTTTTCTGTCTCATCGTACTCTATTGTCCGTCTGAACCGTGATTACCCAAAGAACCGACAAGGACGTTCTAGAGTGGTAACTAGAACTACCCTCTGCTGAGCAAAGAGCGGTCTGTTATTTTTAAGAATTTATAACCATGGCATTGCTTACATCTACTTGGCGAAGAAGTCTTTGAAAGAAGTCGGGAGAGTCCACTGCCGACTTCTTTCTGGAGCGCAAATTGTTCACGAGCAAACCAGCTGACAAGTAAGCACGCACACACGCACGCACGGACGCACCGACGCAAGCAAGCAAGCAAGCTAGCAAGCGAGGAACTCACTCAGCCAGTGAAGTCAGTCAGTCAGCCAGGATAACAACCAACTACTCAACGAGCTATTTAGTTAGCAATAAAGTTCTTCATCAGAAGAGCAGCCACACTCACTCACTCAACTCCAAATCAGATGAGGCACGACATCCTGGTAGAGACTGTACTTTACCAAGATGCGCTCACCTAAGTAAGATATGGCTTGACCGTGACATTAAACATTGAAAGAAAACAAGCCCTGCTCTTGGGCGTAAAAGTAAAAAAAAAGTGACGCAAAACCGAACCTAAAAAATTTACCACTATCGCTATTTCTTCAAATTTGCTTCAACCTTCATCCGTTTATCATTATGGCATTCTAAATATGACACAAGAACGCTATGTCGCCAAATTGCCAATACAGTACATAGATTTCCATGATCTGCAAACCAACTAGAATCTCCTCCGGCCAGCACTCATAATGTAAGAAACAAATTTACTTGATAGTATGGGTATCAATATTTTTTTAAATATATTTCATGACTGAACTACAAAAGCAAGGTGTATTTGACTCAATGATGATGCACTTCAGCATAAAGAGCTCTAGAAAAGAACCTATAATATAGACTTACTCGCCACCGCATCACCACGGCAACGACTACGACTACTACTACTACTACTACTACTACTACTACTACTAGTGCTACCACTTCAACAACAACAACCTTATCCAACGGCAGTCTACTCACTACTTCGCCGACGACGAAGACGACTACTTCGATTTCCTCGTGGGACTTGTGGCGGCGGAATGGCGGAGTTTCGAGGAATATCAGTGCTGGTGTTCTCTCGTTCTTGTTGTTATGTGCTGGTGCTAGCGAGTAGAAGAAGGACTAGAACCAGAGTTGATGGTGGTATGGTAGGTGAAGTTGGAGCCGTAGTCATAGTCTCTACTACTCCCACGGACAGTACTACTGACTAGTCCAGACTGACTAACTGCGTCGACTGCGATGAACCCATGAACATCCCAAGTGGAAGAGAAAAAGAAAGAGAGAGAGTTTCGGTAGTGATGAGAAGAAGATACTTCGGATACTAGGCTAATAGTATGTATGTGTGTGAGGGCAGCTTAAGAAGACCAAACAAGAGCTCAGGGTTCAATTTAAGGACTCGAGCCAATCGGTGTCAAAAGTGCCTGAAAAGCAAAAACCGCAAGATTTTCATTGATTTGTTTGTGGGTAATTGGAGGTCTTGGATAACCTACCGCATTGCTTCGACTCCCATCTAATTCCATATTGGGAGCTAAGTAACATTTGCAAAATGGAGAGTGGGACGGGTACCACATTCGTGAATCCGCAAACACAAGTGCCACTAAGTACTGCTTTTCAAGTGGCAGCCGCAGCAAGTTCCATACACACATCCGCCAATTCTGTTAGTCAATTTCAAGATGCGATTATGTCGCGGATAGGACGATCCTTTGGATTTCCGGTAAGACCTCGTTCAACGCTGATTCCTACGAGAGCCCAATTTTTACCCGATCTCTCAAGTGGTTCTCACATTTGATGTCATTTCCATTCAATTAAAAACACATCTGACGAGATCAAGACAGTTAAGGCTGGGCATAAACTTTTATGTATGGAATCCAAATTCCTTGGACGCGAACGAAAACCAACTGGATGCAATGTAGACTTTTTCTTGAAATTTCTCATTTGTTCATCTGAGCAATTGAACATTTATATTAAACAAATAATAATAATAATGATGATAATAATAATAATAGTAGTAGTACAGTCGAATCTCGATATAAGAAATCTCAGTTTAAGAAATTTTCACGGTATAAGAAACTTTACCGTGCTGACCAAAATTTTACTACACTGTCGGATTTTGTAGTAATAAAAGTAAGATTATAAGGTTATATATAGGTGAGGTAAACTTCTCTGGTAGTTTCCTTGTATTTTCTATCATTCCTTGAGCCAATTTTCATAAGTCTCGATATAAGAAAAATCTCGCAAAAGCAACATTTTGCCGCTGACAGAAAAGTTTCTTAAAATGAGATTCGACTGTAGTAATACTCTTTATTGCGAGATTGTTTCTCTTGGATACGGTACAAGCGTAATGTCAGAAAAACAAATACAAACATATTTGTGAATAAACCGTACAATATTAGGGCCCATTCTGGGTTAGCGTTCAACCCATTCAAGCTCAATACTTCGTCTTGTTTCCCTCATTCATTAAAGACCCGTTAATTGGATACTTTATTTGAAATATAAGATAAGATAAAATTTTCAACAAAAGAAGAAGAATCTCAATTCATGTTTATTTTGATTGATGGGGGGGTATTTGCTTCGTCTCAAGAACACATTTTGATTGGGCTTCGCGTTTGACTTAATTTTCAAAAAAGTCGAAAATTTATTCCGAACAACTTATTCTTCATTTGGGACAATATCAAGAGAATTTCACTCCTAAACTGTAACAGCTATAACCTAAAGGCCTTAAGGAGTTTAGCCAACGAAAAACGGAAATTGTGTATATGTGAAAATGTTGTTGTTGTTGTTGTTGTTGTTGTTGTTGTTCTTCTTCTTCTTCTTCTTCTTCTTCTTCTTCTTCTTCTTTTTCTTCTTCTTCTTCTTCTTCTTCTTCTTCTTCTTCTTCTTCTTCTTCTTCTTCTTCTTCTTCTTCTTCTTTTTCTTCTTTGTTTAGCTTTTCATACTAAAAATGTGGTTGGAGTGAGTAGCTATGGGTGATTGCCTCAAAGTGTCACATCAAATAATGAACAGGTAACAAAAATCCGTGTTTGGTCTTTTTCCTCGCAACAAATTGCTTCCAGGGCAATTACAATTTCGAACAATCAGGCCTCTGAAGCAAAAAGTCATTGTTGTAAATAGTTCTTGTCATACTATTATCTAGAACTTTTTTTAAACATCTTCAATTTTCAGTACAACAAGTAGAACAATTTTCAGTACCTTCCACATTCACCCCTTAATAGGGTTCTATTGAAGATTTAATCAAAAGTTCAAAGGGTTAAGTTTTGGAGAAGAAGGAGACTTGATCCTACAGTTGACCTTGCACTTAAAACTAGGCAAAGAAATCACATCTGGTTTTGAGGATCACTGTTATCAGTAATTTGTGTTCAACTTTTATCCAATAACATAATTATTAAGTTTTTGAACCTTCCCAAATCAAGCTTGTGGACGAAGTTCTTTTCTTTCTTGTCAAAGCGTAATCTCATGGACTTGTGAGGAAAAAACCTACTTACTTATCTATTAAACCCAATTGTGGGATAAATGTTGAAGGTAACAATAACAAAAATATGACTGCTGTTTTTGCAATGAGGAACATGTTGACGGCGAATCCCTTCTTTTATTGCTCATTGAATTCAAGCCCCGCCAAAAATAGGGTCCCCTAAGAGAAATTGTTTAAAATAAAAGTTCTAGGGGAAAATATGATTAAAACTATTTGTAGCAATGACTTTTTTATTCCAAGCCCCTGATTTTCTGAAACTTACAATTACATCTGCTTGTTGGGAGTGGTCAACCTTGTACATCTAACGAAAGCATATTATTTGATTATTCTTGGTCAAACCAAGGGGATAGTAACAGAAATTCTAGTATACAGTAAATAAAAGTGAACAACAAAGTAAAGGAGAAATTCTTTCTTTTGGCTTTTTCTCAATCTTGGAGCAAACACGGAAAATGTTCCTTTGATAAATGCAACAATGCTTGAAAAACGACTAAGTTGTTGTCATAATTTTAGTGTTAATTTTCTTCTGCCCGCTCCTTAACTGAAAAGCTCTATAGCTTGCAAAGCGTGCAACCTATACAGTAATTTGTCGTGATTGAAAAAAATGCGTTTGTTTATGAAATATTATCAAGATGTATACATGATTTTTGGGAATTTTGTGCACTCAAGGATTCTAATAAGAACAACCGGGATTTTTTAAATATCTTAATTGAGATAGCAGCTCCGCATTTTAAAATGAGTTTGAAAAAAGTAATAATGAAAAGTTGGAATCGCCATCATCATTTACATTTGTTTATTTATAAATTAAAATTAAGAAACTTTTGACCTCGATCATCTTCATTTATGTAGTTTGGGACATAAAGTACTCGAAATAGGTGGCCATTTGGCCAAATTTCTTTTCTTTAAGAAATTTATCTCAACATGGTTTTCTCGTTTAATCACACTGGTTTGGCCCATAAAGGTAAATGGAGAGGACCAAAACTGACATTTTCCTTCCATGCTTGGTGCTTGAAGGAACCAAAAGTTGTATGAATACCATTAAAGTTTGCTCATTGATGTCAAAATGAAGAGCACACATTACCCCAATGTGAAAACAACCCGCAACCAATGTTGTCCTTTTAAGATTGATATTATTAACCAGGTTTGAGACCAACAGATCTCACCTAATAGAATCTAGGTGATTCTATACCTAGAATTTTCGTTGAATTAACTAAATCAACTTACTATTTTGGTTTTATTCAAACTTTGTTTGCTTCAAACCCCTAGATTGAAAGTTGCCCCTGAAGTTACCCTGAAGTGAATAGCTGAAATGTCTCTTTCTGCCTGAGAGCGGTTCCTGTGTCTTTTTTTTTTGTTTAGCCGCACAAGTATTTTTTCTCTAATGGCCACTATGACCTATACTCTGTATACTCTGTATACTCTGTATACTATGACTCTATAATGGACCTGCAACAAATCACAACTAAGAAGATGTCGTTAGATAATTTACGGCTTGCATGTCGTAGAAACTCCTTTCTACAATTGGAATAGATTGGCCTAATGATTGAGGTAAAGACTTGTATTAAAGAAGTGGTTAAGTTGATCATCAGTTAGATCAAAAATTATAGTGCACTTTAAATATTTACGCGTGTAATAATAACTCCCAAAAAAACGGTTTTCACTGACCGACATTAAATTCTGATTCTGGATTTGGATGAAATTGCAGCGTTTCACCAAAAATCGTTTTGAAATCAAATTTACCTCTTTAGTAACAAGTCACGGCTAGCTACCATTCTCCCCTAACACTTGTTAGCTTTCTCAATTTTTGACTCTTTTTTTCAAGTAAACCTTTGGGGCCACAATCACATCAATGCATGCATTAGAGCCACTTATCTATGGCGCCTTCTATTTTTTTCAAGGGTACAATGAGCTCTGTTAGGCTTGGCTGAGAGTCAGGTGTTGCAAACTTGTTCCAACAATATCCAGATGCGGGCATTCATCAGCTTATTAAGTACCATTTTTGAACCGATATAGTCCAAAATCCGTGATTAGGCGATTGCAACAGGACCCAAAGAGTTTTGATCCGAGCTAGTTGAAGGTTTTGAGTAACGCCCATTAAAAACGTATTTGTGAGGGTGTCACGGGAACAAAATTTCAAAAAAATGTGTCCAGCATGAGTAGAAGATATCATTTAATGAAGTTATTTCGAATTTCTTGATGAATATGGCCTTTAATGTTGAGTTGAAGTTGTACCTCAATTCCTCGCCTTTCATTTTTGAAAAGAGCTATGCTATACCACAAAAAAATCTGAGTGGAAAAGCGATAAGCTACGGCTATTCAATTTTTATAGGTTGACCGTATTATAGTAAATAATAATTAACAGTTTAAGAGAACCAAAAGAAAAAAAAACATGCTTCGTGACTTTTTTTTGCTTGTAGTGGACTTCCTGGCTATTTAATACCATTGAATTCCTGGTATTTCAATCAATACAAGAGGCTTGATTGGTGGTCTTGATCTCATCCAAAGAGCTCATTCCTTCCTCAATTCATTTGCTGATTACATTATGAAAAGTCAAGTGAATAGAATAATTCATTTCTATGCTATTAAAATAACAACAAACAATATTATAGATCTTCACCAAGGATCAAAATCTATTTATGCACAAGTGTTTTTTTACATATGGTTTTTATAGTAATTTTAGTCTCAAAAGTAATATTTGGCAAGGCATTGGGATTGAATTTTGGTTACTGTAAGGCAAGGGCTGGTAACCGCTTTTAGGTCAGGGCCCACCAAATGTGATTATGTGTTGTCAGGGACCCGACAAACAGACGTGGGTAGGTTCAGGGGCCCACAAATTAATGATCAAAGAGCTTTGGGCCAATGAGTACAATGCTATGGATGGCTCTTGGGCCCACTACTTTGGACTTTCTCCATAGCTCCTACGCCCTTGGGCCCACATGTGGACCCTGGCCCACTGGTTGCCAAACTAAGTTATACATGTTAACTTTAGTTACATTTTGGTGTCTTGTGTGACTTGTGTGGCTGTGTCTTGATAAGAGACACAAATTTTTAATTCCAGATACAATATGTGTATATGTATTCTTGTCCATTGGCGGCCATTTGCTGCAATTAAGTGGCAAAAAATGGCACAAATTCACTCGAAGTCAAAGCTTGGCATCCCTGCCGCTAATCCATAAAGCTGCGCTATTTCACAATTACTTCTAAAATAGGACGTTAAAAACTCACCTCTGAGGTCAGTTTTTTAACTAGTAGGTTACCAATGCTGCCATTGTTGACTCAGAGTTAGGTCTTTTGTCTTTCAAAAAAATCTGGCTGTGGTAAGCCTTCTAACCCAAAAAGGACCAACCAAGGACCAATATCGCAAAAGTTTGGCAAAAATCGGACTCGAAACACATCATTAGTTATTACGGTATTCAGCAATTTTAAGGAATAATTAAGTTATTGAGTTCAATCTATAACTAGCTCACTGTTAAATTAATGGTCACTCTGTAAGAGCTTCCATTAGTATCTTTCAACACAAAACGGTTTTTAGTAGAAGAAACTTACTAATGATGGCAAGCAAAACTCATGAGCTAATTGTGTTTATGTGTAGCAATTGAGAGGATAAAAACATCGAAATAATTTGACTCAAAGTCAAAAGAACGGCAACACTGCCACTCGAAACACCTCCGCAATAGTTCTCTCTGAGGTAGGACATTCAAAAAACTAATAAGTTATCAGGCATAAAGCATCACGATTCAAGTGGAACATGTAAACATTGATAGTTGACGGCATTCTCATTCTTGCTGGTTGTTTTGAGACTCCCTTCTACATGTTCTGTCATATCAAACACGGCGTTTCAAGGAAATTCCGAATGAAATAATTGAAATGAAACTTTAAAATTGGAAAAAACGTTTAGTAGGTTACCTTGCACCTCAAGAAACTTTGGCTGTTTGCAGCAAGTTTAGCGAGGGAAAATAGTCACAGCGGCACATCTTTGGATGTTGGGATGCTTTTCTGATCTTTTTTAATGTATGCCACAACATCTCCTCATAACGTTTGCACAGGGTTGAACAGGTAAATTGGCCCATCCTCTATGATTGGCGGCATCTTTAACTTCACATAGAACACAAACTTGGGGTAGTTTGACGCATTTATTGACATTATTCGGTTCTATGGACACCTGGTTTCAGTTCTTATTCTATAAGTCTTCCCTCTGCGGGCAACATACGTGGACGGAAATGGAACATGGAAGTACACTGTGTTGACCTTCAGCTTTCGTTCAAAAAAGTGCAGAGGCATGACAATGCCATTGCTGCAAACACGGGGGGAGGGAGGGATGAACATGTTGGACTTCGTAGAGCTAACAGTTGGCAATCCAATTGTTCATTTGGGCATTATTTTTTGTCCATAGTCCACATTTTCTCGTCTGAGAAAAAAATCTCTTCCCTTTGATGAGACAGGACTCCTTCATCTTCTCTGTGAGGATCTGTGTCTTGCACAGCTTATAAAAGGAGGTATTCAAGTCGCTTTTTACTGCCCTAGTGACTGGTCATTGACTTTCTTGACTTTCTTGACTTCAAATCCACCACTCCCTCTTTCGGAAACCCTTTCATTTCCTATTCCATAAGCAAACTAAGGCGAGGGTCTTTTTGTGAGAATATGTTTATGTTGACGGTCGCTCTAATTTTAAATCTCTGCCTATAAGGTTTTTCTTTCTTTCCTTTTTCAGCCGGGTTGTGATTTAAAGGAACTTGGAAATCTCCAGTTTTCCGGAGCGGGTGTTAACTCTGTCCGACCCGATGGGCTCGTCGGGTTTCCAATCTTGCCTCACATGGTCAGTCAGCCATCTCTCTTTCATCACCTCGTGGATTCACGTATTTCTTCAGCAGCTGCAGCTGCGGCCAGTGCTTTTCGGCCTTTCATGAATTGCTCGCCCAATCTCGAGGGCCCCGGCAAAGGCTACCACCCGTCTGCTTTTCAAGCCCCGCGATCCCAATCTGAGCAGCAGAAACGCTTGTCCTCTCCAACCCTGTTCTCACCCGGACAAAACCTTTATCCAAATAACTCAACGGGTAAGAGCTACTGGCATTACTAACTCATGAATTGAGAGAGGGAAAACAAAGTTTCCGATTGAAAAACGCTCGAAAATATGATATTGTTGTATTTTACAGATTAGTCAGTGCATAGGAGGCTGATTCAATAGATTTAAATGAAACTAAAAAGCACGATGAAAAATATCAGCGGAGACCTTGCGTTGCCAGACCCATCAGGTGTTGACTTCCGGCATGACTGCCAGCTCGTAATCTATGGTGCCATTTTTAGCAAAATCTGAGGTCCTTTTCCTTGACGATGATCTTCTTTTTTGAGTGGCATCATTTTGCTTAAATAGCACACATTTTGGAGAAATGATTCCACTTGAAAAATGATAACCATCCAAGCAAAGGAATTGACGTTTTGCCAAAAAGTGCCATCAAAGATTGTGTCACAATCAAGCTGGAAATCAACGCAAGGTGGGTCTGGCAACGCAAGATCTCCGTTGATATTTTTCCCCTTGCTTTGTTGCTTTCCAATTGAGCAATGGCCCAAAGTATTCTCTTTTTTTTTGACATTCAGTAAACGTGATTATTTTTCCTAGCTTGATGATAGGAGATGATAAGTTTCACTTCCAAATTTCAGTGTCCGTAACGTCTTCAACACCTTCTCCCACGTGCAAAAGATTCGATGAAAACTCCAATTCAGCTAGTAAAATGGTGGTGGATCGTCATGACTCAATCTCGCCCATTTCAGCCGAAGGTAGCAGCATTATGGACGATAATATTGCTGATCATTCGGCCAAACGTGAGTTTTTCTTCTCTTTCTTCACTAACGTTATTTCGTATCCAATTCTTTCATTGAAATTGCGCTGAGCCGACGAGTTCTTAAGCTCTCAAGAGTTTTGCCGGCGGTAATCCTATTTTCAAGCGTTTCGAGTCCTTTCAGCCATTGAAAGAGAACCATGTAGAATTGACACAACGTGGCAATGTGACGACCTGACTTTGAGCTGGGGTTGGTTTATTCTAATGAGGATCGATATCGAGATCTAGCAGTACTGTAGATGTTAGAGATATTTTGCCAAAACGATGACGGCAAATCAATTGGGTGAAACTCTTAACGCCATAGATAAGGGAATTAATGACACTCGGTTCATGTGCAATGCAGCTATGAAGTGACCGGATAATAATTGTCGAATCGATTGAGACAAATTGGAACTCCAGAGTTGACAATCGAGTTTGTATCAATGGACAGTGGCAATAATAACCGAGTTTTGTAAGTGTCATTCATATGTCGTCCGCCTTAACCTAGCTGTCACTATGGACTTGATGAAGTCAAATCCAGGAATCAATTGCTAATAAGGTGGTGGTGGTGGTGGTGGTGGTGGGGTTGGTGGTGCTGAGGGAGGAGCGGCTGTTTGAATGAAAGGATAGCTGGCTGGCTGGAGTGCCCAACATGTCCGTACCTACCACGTTCATAGTCACACAATGACGTTCCACTTGGCTATAGTGAGTTCTACTTGAATGGCAACCAACAATAATGGGAATTTCCGTTCGTCCGTCGAAAGGGAACCCTAAACTTGAGTGCTCTCGCCCATGAAAACTCAACCTCGAGTACAATCGGATTTCGTGGCAATCTCGATTTTATGTATTACACGCTGAGGCAAATTTTGTTCCGTCGACAAGTGCTTCTTCCCCTTTCTAAATAGGTGCTCAGCGCTAAGCGTTGTTAACGAACCTGCTGCCTGCCTCCTCTGCTCTCTCCCCATGTCTCTCTCGTCGTGTAATACAACGTCGCGGCCCTTCAAACGGGTGTTCACTTTCTCGTGCTCAAGACGGTCGGGGCGGACCTTTCCCTCGTCATCTACGGTTCGCGACCATTCATGGGAGAAGAACTTCTCGCACGCACTTGCTTGGCCTAGTCATGGAGGACGGTATTACAGCTTGTCGTAATACCGTCCTTCTTCGCTTAATGCTTGGCGGGCGTGCTGGCTGGCTCATTCACTCATAAGAGAAGTCAAGGGTCTGAGAGAAGTAAATATCGTAAGGAAAGCTGAATTCAGAGAGTAAAAAGAGCTCATGGAGAGGGGCCAAACGAGCGAAATCTTTCGGATCTGACGTGAAACCCTGTTCGCCGGCGTTTTAAGGAGGCAAAAGCCGATGGCATTTTGCGACTGCTTCATGTACTCCAAGAATTAACCGAAGATTGTTTCCGCTCCTTTCTTACCATTGACACCAATACAACCCAGAAATGCCGGACGAAGGCTATGAAAATTTACCAGCCATTCCTTGCCCATCCAGTTGTGGTTTGAAAATAGATTGGATCAGAATGACGCTAATTCCCCCTTTTTGAAATTGTTTCATTCTCATTTTGCTACGGGTTTCCTCCCCCCTCCCTAGCTTCCCCTCTCAGATGTACAGTACAACTTACAAAAATGATATGCGGCACATTCAAATGATATGATTAAGAGTTTAGGAATGTGTACGAGCGATTTCTTTGCAGAGCATTGGTATAGTTAGTTATTTAGTTGTTCGTTCTCTTGTGGTATCACATGCTTCATATTTTTTGTTGCAGGAACGCGATACTCTCTGGCGGATGGAGAATGTTGTCCAATATGTGGTTTACATTTGGCTCACTCGGAAATAGAAGCGCATTACAAAAAAGAATTGGAAATCTTAAGTAAAGTGTCGGAAGGATTGATACAAAAGTTGCCATTTAACACCATCGAAGGGGCCGATGTAAACCATTCAGGATTCAGATCACAAACCCATCATCAACATCATCACAGTAACCAGCATCACTCCGAACAACAGATTCACCATCAGCATCCCCAACACCACCACCACCAACAACACGCGATGGAACCTCTCAACAAGCAGCATATGTCGGCCAAAAATCCATTAGAGATTGCGCCACGATCACGTTGGGATGTAAGTGACAAAACACCGTCATCTTCAATTGAAAGTGGAGTGTTCGCCTTTCTTTATTTTGACTTGTTTCTCCTTGTCGCTCGGAAATATCGAAAGCCACTCTTGTTTCCCTTTTTCCGAGTCAAGATTATCCTTTAACAAAGATTGTCTCAACATTTGTTGAGAGACTCAACAAGACTCAAGACTCAAAACTCATCCGTTCGACTGCAATCAAATCATAAGCCAAGCTTTAACCAGAAGAAAACTCAGCCACATTAGAGCAAAACTGATATGAAAATTAGTGGAAGCGTGGACGGCATTTTTGTACACATTCACATCGAGCAGAAATACTCTACCTGATGACGGGCATGAGCTGTAATGTCTTTTATGCAAAAGATTCCCAAGTTGATTTTAAAATTTTTTTAACTCTGATTGTTTCGCCGATTTCAAGTCTGGGTCTTTTGTTGAGTGTTCGATTCTTTTCCTTTTGCGATTCAAATTATGTGCCGCTGATCCAAAGACACTCTCCACATAAAATAAAGTTCAAATTCTATTTGCTGCTTCTAGACGTTTCAAAGAATTCAACGCAACCGACAGAGCCGAATTCGAGTAAAATTGTCTCGACGTGCGGGAAAGCGCCCAGATGAGATCTTAGAAGAAGAGGGACATGAACCCCCGCAACAACTCGAAGAACAACAACACCGGCAAAAAATGCAAACCCAACATAGAAAATTAGGGCCCGCGGGACACAACGAAGATTGTGTCCACAGTAACGGTAGGATCCATATCATCCCGTTCAATCTGTCCCACTTCATTTCGATTGGAACTTACTTCTTTCTCCAGACAATACGAATGATGACGATATTGATATAGTAAGTTGTGACAAAAACAATAGCAGTTTATCTTCAACGGAAGGACCTCAAGATTGGCACATTTATGGACCAGTGCAGTACACGGAGGCGGATGTCCTTGCTTGCGTCAGTGATGCTGAAAAAGAAAATAACGAGGAGGCCAACACACGAGATGGAAATGACTCACAATCCAACAACTCCAACTCAAATGGAGCTATTGAAAGTATTGAACTCTTGCGACTGAAAGTAGAGGAATTGGAGCGATTGAACAGATGTTCCAAGTGTCAAGAGCCCATTCAAAAGCCAGTCGTGAATATATCTTGTTGGCACATTAAATGTGAAACTTGTTGGCTTCGGACTTTGGTAAGGCTTTCGTTTGACGTATAAAAAGCAAGACTGGAAGCATCGAAATTTAATTTATTTCAGGGGACGTCGAAATGTTGTACTGTTTGTGGAGTCAAATCAGTTCCGGCAGATTTGAGAAAAGTTTACGTGAATTAAATCAGTTTTCAATTCTCTGGCAAAGACCTTGGCTGAAGTCAAATTTTGTCATAATATGTTATCATTAGAAAGTGTCAGAATAAAATTAATCCCCTTTCCTTACTTGAGTACAATATCGAATTTGCAAAAAATACTTAATTGCAGCAATTACTAGTGACGTCATCATTTTTGGCGGGGAAAAAAAGTTCGGAAGACCTGTGTTTCTGATGAGCGTGCGAGGTAACTAAAACAAAGATTTAGGCCTGGTAATTGCAACAATGCCTTTCTTATCTGCACAACTTGAAGTTGAAATAGCAATTCTTGACATTGTTTTTGCAAAAAAGTATGCTTCGTTGCTTTTATCTAAAATTTCTCTACGTAAGTTGAGAGGGTTCTTCTGAACTTTGAAATTAGGAATGCCCGACTTTGAATAACAAGATGGCCAGAGGAGATCGGTTCCTGGGGCAACTAAACCTAAAACAAATCATTTGTTTAATTGAAGGCATACAATTTCTCCATTTGTTTTCAAATTACTTTGCTTCTCAACATACCATTATCCATAAATACAACATTTTTTTGAAAATCTGACCCTTGAAAACTGAGATTTTTTTTGGCGAGCCTACACTGCTAACGGCAGCTGGTCCGTAAAATGATTCGGTAATCACTCCCATTTATGCAGTTTTTCAAAAAAAAAGAGTGTTGGTATAATGATTTTGAGTCTGGTAGATTACTTTTGAGACAAGTTTTACATGATGAGTTTTCAGCTATCGTTCAACATCTTTTCACAATACGAATCGAAAGCAAGTGACTTCATTGAAGGTCTAAGCATGTACCCCTGAAAGGAAGTACAGATAACTTCGGTTGATACCTTTTTGGTTTATACACAGGAGGGTCCAAATCTATCCCCTTCATTTTCATTGACTCTCGTGGCTTTCATTATTTGAAAACTCGGTCTTTCTGCTCAAAAAGGGACATGAGGCACTTACGGGCTGTTACTCATTCTCCGTCAAGCAGCATTATTCTTTTTCAAGCATTAGCCAACAAGCACCTAGTTAAACCTAAGAATTTGTGTAACAGAAAAGATGAGCCATTTCGATTAGATGCACTAAGATAGTGTTGAGTCATTGCTCTTGCTCATTTTCTAGTCACTTGTTCTAGTCAATTCACTTTGCATATAAATGCATGTTTTACCTGACTAGAGAAGTCAACTAGATTCGTCCATGACTTGACAGATAGAAACTTATAGATAGATAAGATGATCTCGTTAATAGGACCAATTTGATGGAAAAACTTCACCGCCTGGGTAGTCCTATGGCATTTTCTCGACTAATCTTCAAAATTCTACAAAATACCGCACTTCATCTTCGCTTGGGACAGACTATCTCGAAGCTTCTTCTCAAACAACGGAGACTTCAAGGAGATCCGTGCTCGCCTACCTTCTTCAATTTGTTCCTTCCCGATTTGCCAGACCATCTCCAACACGATGGCGTCTCTATTGGAAAGATGAACATATCAATGATCATGTTTGCAGATGATGTATGTCTGATTGGAGATACCAAAGAAGACCTCCAAAAAGCCATCGATGATCTTGGGACATTTTGCGACAAAAACGGCTTACCCATCAATGTACAGAAAACGAAGATCTTAGTATTTCACAAGGCCTGATTGTGAGTTCCTCCTCAACGGGCGGGTCCTAGAACGTGTTAACGAGTTCAAATATCTTGGAATCACGTTTTCCTCCCAAATGGTTTCATCTGCCCATCTCCAGTACTTGAATACGATGGCAAAGGCTCGCATCGGCTTTTTATTTCCACGCCTGAACTTAAGGAGTCTTCCTTTCTCGTTGGTCATGCGAGTGTTTCAAGTTTTCGTTTTGCCAATTTACGAATACGCTCTTCCCGTGTGGCTGGCTTCGTCAATTTCGCAAAATGCATGGGGAGCTGCAAACGCAATGTTTTCGAAATACCTTAAGCGATACTTAGGTATTCCGTACTCTTGCAACAATGCCTTTGTCCATTACTTGACACAGTCATGGCCCCTTAAAAGCTGGCTGGAGTTTATCTCGATGAAAAGGCTTTCAGCCTTGCAATTCGGTACCGACTTTTCTGGACTTCGCCTCACTCTCTTCGACAAGCTCCCTACCTCACCTTCTTATTATGACGTAATACCACTTATACCTACACACTTCTGGAGAAGTCGTGTAATTAATCATATCCAACTAGACCCAAACCGAAGAAGACTCGCATTCAAAGAAGTCTTCGACGCTGACCACTTCACGACTTGCACCAAAAGAGAGTTCCACTCTCAACCAACTGAATACTGCCGATGTGTAACCTGTGGGGAACATCACCACGCGTACCATTATTTTTACTTTTGCAACCATACTGATGCCTCTTAAACATCGCAATAAACGAACATGATTACCGTATCAAATTACAGACCTGCTGCCGTT
>JAAGOF010000185.1:726110-811536 GCA_010645155.1 Tigriopus japonicus | reverse complement strand
TCTTTTTAAACCTAAGGCTTCCTTAAGAACATAGTGTTGCTTTACACAAATTATTCGGGAATTTAAGAAACATTCATTCTATGAAAAAGTACTCTGAAAGTGTGTGTAAAATATTTATTTTAAATAATTTCCCGTAAGATTTAAGTAATCGAGACAAAAAAATGCCAAAAGTTGCTGTTTCGAAAAATCGAGCTATGAATAAGTTGTGTACCGTCAAAAACTCAGATCCGATATGATTATGTGGTCCAATTTGAAGAAGATGATATGAAGAGTTAATAATATGAAAACTATACCGAAAAAAAACAAAAATATCGAAAAACCCGAAAAAAACTAGAAACGAAAAAACCGCCCGAAAAACCCGGGTGGGTTTTTCTCCGATGCAACCCTGCGTGTGGCTGGCTTCGTTAATTTCGCAAAACGCATGGGGATCTGCAAACGCAGTGTTTTCGAAGTACCTTAAGCGATACTTAAGACATTCCGTACTCCTGCAACAATGCCTTTGTCCAGGGGTGTGCAAACTATTTAGCAATGGGCCAAATTGGCCGGACCGTTGGCGCTCGCGGGCCACACCATCCAAAATGGCAAACAATATCTAGTATTCTACAATCTACATCTTACATATGCATAATCAAGACATGACAATGACGGATCCTCTCGCGGGCCATGCGAAATCAGCTCGCGGGCCAGGGTTTGCACACCCCTGCCTTTGTCCATTACCTGACAGAGTCCTGGCTCCTTAAAAGCTGGCTGGAGTATATCTCAACGCTTTCGGCCTTGCAATTTGGTACCGACTTTTCTGGACTTCGCCTCACTCTCTTCGACAAGCTTCCCATCTCACCTCCTTATTATGACGCAATACCAGAGTTATACCCACATACTTCTGGAGGAGTCGTGTAGTTCATCCTCGACTCTGACCACATTACGACAAGCACCATCCATTCTCAACCAACTGAATCCTGCCGTTGTGCAACTTGTGGGGAACATCTCCACGCGTACCATTTGTAACATCGGGGGCCTTGTGCCCAATATACCTCTAAATGAATGCTCGTTTTCGCTAGATGCACACACAGAGATATAAATTTTCGACTGACGTTCTACCATACGTAGAGCTGTGGCTCTCCTCTGTTCAATACTATAAAACAAATCACATAGATAACGGAAAAGGAAAACAACAGCAAAATGAAACAAAAGAAGCGGTAAATTCAAAATACTCGAAGGGGATTGGCGCACTAACATCTGGCTCCCTCCAAAAGCCATCAAGGTTTTGGCAACCTAATCATCTCGGCCTCGATCGAGTCTTGGGGCTCCTTCGTCGGGGTTTCCTTGGTCATCTGATCGATGTAACACAATCATCTTGTTAGCGGGGCGATGATATTCAGGCGTGTGAAAAGGACCAGTGCGGCTGGAAGTGCTATCCCTAATCCGTACACGAGCGCTTCGAACTACGCCCTTATCATCGGGGAACACTTCTTTCACAATGCCCAATCTCCATTTATTCCGAGGAAGGTTCTCCTTCTTGAGCAAAACAATGTCTCCCAATCCCAAATTAGGTTTATCGGTGTTCCACTTTGGTCGAGGTTGAAGTGATTCAAAGTATTCCCTTCGAAAACGAGACCAAAACTGATTGGCGAGATACTGAGTTCTGCGCCAATGTCTCCGACAGTACAAATCGTTCCGTTCAAACGAATTGGGTTTTCTGAGTAAGCATCATGGCTGGGGTTAAAGGTTACTATCTGGGTGGCTCAAACTATCGATGGTGAGGGGACGGGAGTTCACGATTGCCTCCACCTCACAAATTAAAGTTCGAAAGGTCTCGTCGTTGAGAATTTGACCATGGTCGATCAAAAGGGAAGACAGGATAGCTCTGATTGTACGAATTTGCCGTTCCCACACCCCACCGAAGTTGGAGGCTGCAGGAGGATTTCGCTACCAACCTTCAAAATCCGAACCACGATCATTGAGGAGCGTTCTCACTTTGTCTTCGTCCATCTCATTTAATGCCTCCAACAATTCCCGTTCAGCACCAACGAAGATTAATCCGTTGTCAGATCGCAATAACCTCACTGGGCCCCGTCGGGCAATCATTCGCCGGAGACAACCAATGAATGAGGAGGTATCCATACTGTGGGCCACTTCAATATGGACAGCGCGAGAACTAAGGCAAGAAAACACAGCACCGTATCGTTTTTCGTCCGTTCGTTTGTTTCGAATCATAAACGGACCAAAAAAGTCCACCCCAACGAAGGTAAATGGGGGTGCAGGTTGGAGACGATCAAGTGGTAAGTCAGCCATTCTTGGCTGTTCCATTCGCCCACGTAGTACTGATGGGATTTCCCAAGCTATCAAGCACTTCAATGTTTCAAGCTGGACTTGTTTCCATTTCAGCTACCTCAAGCTAAACCAAGCATTCAAGCCACCGGGCTCAGAGGACCTATGGTGAATAGTAGGGTTGCCAAGCTATTTGTTGTCCTTTTTGCCTGATCTAAAAATAGAAGCAGAAACTCCTATGCTGTTGCAGAATTTGCCATTTTTTCCTAGATTTTTCAAGATATTTGCCTTCTTAGGGACTATATGAAGCATGCTCCGTTAAACCTGAGTGCAAACTATTTTACTCCATTTCCGGTGGCCAAAAAATTGAATTTTAACTGGCAAGCCTGACATCGGGTGAAGGTGCTTGAAACTGCTTGCAAGCTTTCAAGCACAGCTGAAAACTGTTGCTTGTCCCAAACTCCTCTTCAAGCTGCAGCTTGTTTCCCATCAATACCACGTAGCACCTTACATCTGACACAGCGAGCAAGACGTCCGCGAACTAGCGAATTAATACCAACAATCCAAAATCCTGCTCTTCTAATGGCGTTGATCGTGATGTCTCTTCCAGCATGAGCAACGTGTCGACGGAAATTTTCGATAATTAGTTCAGTGATTCGGCTTCTTTTAGGGAGGATCACTGGATTCACGTCTTGATTCATGAGCTTGTTGAGTCAGCCACCGACTCTCAAGACTCCGTCGCAGTCTATAAAGGGTGCTAGCTTGGCCAACGGGCTATTTATTCGTTTTCACTAACATCCTTTTCGTCACCTTGTCATTACTGATGGGATTTCCCAAGCTATCAAGCACTTCAATTTTTCAAGCTGGGCTTGTTTCCATTTCAGCTGCCTCAAGCTAAACCAAGCATTCAAGCCACAGGGCTCAGAGGACCTATGGGTAATAGCAGGGTTGCCAAGATATTTGTTGTCCTTTTTGCCTGTTCTAAAAATAGAAGCAGAAACTCCTATGCCGTTGCAGAATTTGTCATTTTTTTTCCTTAATTTTTCAAGATATTTGCCTTCTTAGGGGCTATATGAAGCATGCTTTGTTAAACTTGAGTGCAAACTATTTTACTCCATTTCTGGTGGCCAACAAATTAAATTTTAACTGGCAAGCCTGACATCAGGTGAAGGTGCTTGAAACTGCTTGCAAGCTTTCAAGCGCAGCTGAAAACAGTTGCTTGGCCCAAACTCCTCTTCAAGCTGCAGCTTGTTTCCCATCAGTACTTGTCATGCTCTGGTTGAGCACGAAAAAATCGAAACTCGCTTTTGAAAGCTCTTTGCTGCTCCCATTTTATCACAATCTACTCGGCTTTGGCAAGATAAGCAACTCTTCTGATTGGATTCGGTCTAGTTTTACTTCGAAGATACTCCAAGAAATGAAGCCAAACTGCCGCTGATCTTTTGAGAGCATTCCAAGTCAAAACACGCTCAACGATCTTTGAAAGAAAGGACCCATCTTCAACATGAGCCAACCGAACAGTTTTCATCTTCTTTACTTCCGGGTCGTCTTCAAGAACTTCAAACTCTTCACTCATTGGAAATCGCCATGCACATTCATCGCCCCCAAAAAATCAGGACCTTTGAACCACCGATGTGATTCATGAGCCGACTGACAAGCTAAACCACGGGTAGCATCATCAGATGGATTCAAAGACGATTCAACATGACGCCAACGAGCCCTTCGAGTGAGCTCATGAATTTTGACCACACGGTTCGCCACAAACAAATGAAAGTGTTTTTCTTGATTGGGCAAATAACCCAAAACGACCATGCTATCCGACCAGTAGTAGCAACTGGCATCTGTTTCTTCCAAAACACGCTGACGTCTGATGGCACAGCTTCGTCCCATCCAACTTTCAAAGTACAAGCCATCTGCATGATTAATCTTCCCACAAACAAAAAAGGGGCAGCAAGTCCCATGGGGTCATAGATACTCGAAATAGCAGAGAGTATCGTTCGCTTGGTGATTTTGGCTCCTTCAATGTTGACCTTGAATCCAAGGGTGTCTGTCGCTTTCTACGTTCCAAAGAACACCGAGAGCTCTTTCAGTGGGTAGGTCTTCACATTCCAATTGTATACTAGTCAAAGACGGGTCACGCTTTTCTTCTTCGGCACACAAGTCTGTCACACTTCAATTGCCTCTGAACCGAATCCTCTGAAACGAGGCAATCATCAACATAAAAAAAATTGTTGTTCATGACTTTGACGGCTCTGGCACCGTATTTGTGGCCGTGATCAGAAGCTGTTCTTTTGAGGGCATAGTTTGCACACCCAGGTGAGCTTCGGCCACCAAATAAATGGCGTGTCATCTCGTAGTCAACCAACTTCTTGTCAACATCATTGTCCTTGAACCACAGAAACCGCAAATAGGACATATCGTTTTCAGGGACTAACACCTGGTAAAACATTTTTCTTATATCGGCAGTGAAGGCAACTGGCCCATTCCGAAACCTCAGAAGAACTCCGACCAATTGGTTTGTGAGGTCCGGTCCAGTGAGCAATCCATCATTGATAGACCTTCCATTGTTCTTGTATTCGCAGTTGAAAACGACTCGTACGGACTTCTTTCTTGGATGATAAACTGCATGATGAGGTATATACGAGGACATGCCTTCCTCCGTTTTGTCTAATTTGTCTTTGCTGACCTGGCGCGAATGCCCATTAGAGACCAACCCGTCCATAAATGTCAAGTAATCCTTTCGGAACTCAGGGTCACGGTCCATCTTCCTTTTTACTGACATGGTTTGGCTTTCAGCTGCACGCCTACTCTCGGCATAATTAAGGGACGATCCTTTATTGGCAGAGGGACCTCGTACCGTCCATTGCAAAATCTTGTGCCAGCTTCCAAAATCTCGATAAATTAAAGGTCATCACTAGAAATTACGTCACTCGTCATCAGATCAGCCATATAAGCGGGTAGTTTGGGGGTGATGAAATCCAGCTCGGCACAATTAATGAGCATTTCTGACACACCAATGTATTTCAAGACTTCCCTGCCCACAATCCTATTGGGAAGTGCAATGGCTCGGTTGCATGACACGGAATTAGATTCATCTTTTTGGTTGAGAGGTCCCATCACTGACCATCCAAGTCGAGTTCGAGCATCACCTCTAATGGTCGTAAAGCTAACGGGTTGTCTGCCCCAATAAGGAGAACAAATGGCAACTTTGGGTCTAACTCAGCAATTTCCTTGCGGATTGAATCAAATGCAACCCACTTTTCGATTATTTTTGGGGTTACAACTTCACTTTCTTGTAATGGAATCGTGTCGCGTGAAAAGGAAAAAAACGCAAACCCGATATTGCTTCCGTCTCCACTAACTCTTGTCCAATAATCGTGTGAATTCCGAGCTTGGTCTTTGGGCCCGAAATACCGAGTTACTTGAGAGCAAACTTTGACACAAATGTCCCTGAACTAAGCGTGTCGAGCAAGGCTAATCCAACCACATAACTTTGGGAGTTGCTTTCGTGATACATCTTCACCTTGACCACGCACATAGAAATCACAGAATCATTGACACCAGCAGCATGGGTTGTCAAAGTGGGCATTGGTTTGTCCACCTCCTGATTACGCCTATCCATGTGTAAAAGGGTGGGGTGCTTGCCATTGCAGATGTTACACGTACTTCGCTTAGAACAGCGTCTGGAGATATGACCGCGCTTTAGGCAGCCGAAACACGCAGCTTCTCGTTTGACGTCTTTCCTTGCATCCAAGGTCTTGGCCTTGAAACTGACACAATCCTCGGTGTCATGGTCCACTCCACAGTCTAGGCAGGACGAGACTCTTTGGCTCCGGTTCGATGTGGATTTTTTAAAGGCGCTGATTTTTGGTGAAAAGTTGCCTTTACTCGGTCGATGTTCCACCCTTGAATGAGTCTTATTCGTATTTGGGGCGGGCTTCATTGCTTCCTTACCATAAATGGGATCACTGGCACGTTCTTATAGGTTGTCCACAAAGGCCAAAAAAATCCCGAAAAGTCTCACGCCTGCCTCGATCTTCCCGACAATGGGGTATTCGTGAAGGAGACAGCTGCTGAAGTTGCCTAAAATCAATTGTAGACGGCGCCACATTTGACTAGGCGAGAATAAAATTTTGCTAAGGAAGTACTGCTACCTTGAAAGTCCTTTTTAGACACTATTTCATCAGAGTTTCAAGGATTTATTGATCTAAAAATAAAAGAAAATAAGTTTACCTCATGATTTTGTCACATTTTTACCCATACATGGAGACATTTCTTTTAAAAAGCGAGTTTCAAGTGTATGTATAGTGTTGCGTAAGTTTGGAAATATCCTTAGTGCGACACTTCCGGCTCGGCAAAACCAATTTGATGAATATTTATTGTCGCATCGTTGTTTGACGTTGTTTGCGGTCAAAAAATGGACAAATTTGCAGGTAACTGACATGACACCTAGCTTTTACAAAAAATGCAAAACTTATTTACGTTGGAGTTGCGTGAATGAAGAATATTACTGCGAACTAGTAGGGAACTAAAATAGACTAGAATCAAAGCTTCTTACTTCAGATTGTACTTTTTCCACAACTTGTAAGAGCCCAGCCGGAAAAGTCCCACTGCCCATAATTGTTGGCTGAGAAATTGAATGATGAGCTTCAAAGTCGTCGTGCTTGGGGTCATTGAAACTAACATGGATCTGATCAAACCACCCTTCCCATCCAGCCCTACAACAATTCCAATCATTTATTGGTCGAGTTTGGGGTTTAAAACCTTATCAGAGTCCCAGGGACGAATTTGGTCCTGACCAGACAGGAAAAAATCCGTGCATGCGTCGTTTCTGACTTACTTGATTTAAGACGTAATTTTCAAACTCACGCAACATTATATGTACACTTGAAACTCGGTTTTCGAAAGAATTATCCAGGTGTATGGATAAAAATGTGACAAAATCATGAAGTAAAGTTATTTTCCATTATTTTTAGATCAATAAATCCTTGAAAAACTGATGAAATAGTGTCTAAAAAGGACTTTCAAGGTAGCAGTACTTCCGTAGCAAAATTTTATTCTCGCCTAGTCAAATGTGGCGCCGTCTACAATCAATTTTAGGTAACTTCAGCAGCTGTCTCCTTCACAAATACCCCATTGCCGCTTAATTCTTGGGGTGTTGCATATTTTTTTGAGTACTTCTTCATCCATTGCATATTGAGCTTGTCTAAATTAATACCATATGGTGCAAGTTAGTAGTTGAATTCATTTCATGGATTTTTTCCTTCTTTCCTGTGGTCGAAAGTAACAAAATCATTGAAATAGTAACAATTCGCATGTGAAAATATCAATGAAGACCAATTTCACTTACTTTAGTTTGAAATTTCATTCAAAGCTCTTCCAACATGTGCAATATGTGATGTGCTATGTGCTCTATGTGAACTCTCTGGAACCATGGCTGACCGGAATCCTACCCTCATGTAAGTTGTTCCAAAACCGGGTAAACATTGTGTTAAATTGTTAATTACTCAATATTTTAACAACAATTCTTCAAAATAATCCTTTGACAGCATATCTCTGTCTCTTGGACGTTAAGATTTGTGCTCATTTGGTGATCGGCCATCTACAAGCCTGGTAAAGTTGCGCATTCGTAGCAGTCGTCAGACGGACAGTGCTACAGACTGTTATGCTTAACTTTGTAAAAAGTTTTGATATTTTGTACTCATGATATATAAGACAGAAGCTATTTAAGTAAGTTTTTGCAATTCATCTATCAATTTTTGACTTAGTCACTAATTATTACATGCCGGCAGTATGGAAATAAAAGATGGACCTGCACAGTGCGAGGTGGTGGGTCAAATCGATCTTTCCTCAGGATGTTTCATGTGCCTCATGAGATAGAGGACGAGGATCTGCTGATAGCGATCGAACCGTTCGCTACCCCAATGTCTGGATTGGTGGTCGAGAAATTTGGTAAAGACTGCGATCCTCGTTTTGCTGGGAATGGCAGTGGCCATATGCGAGTCAAAGTTCGTGTCATTGGAGAGATTCCTGCATTTCTTCAGATTGATAAGTGGAAAGTGAAAATCTGACATAAAGACCAGATCAAAAAATGCTATAATTGTGGAAATTAAAATAGTTTAAGAGCCTCCTGTACAATTGGTAGTTCAAGCAAAGGGGAATCGCCAACAAACGAGTTAGACACACTTGAAGGGGAAATTCCGACTGGAGATGATTCTCCTTTAAGTGTTAATTCAAAAGAAGCTGAAAAAATGTCCATCAAAGAAAACATTTCTGAGGATCAAGTCTTTAGTGTTGGGCCATCTGATGAGGATTGTGATGTGAACAAAGCTTGTGGAGATGGCATTCGCATATTCGAAATAACTGGAAATGGAAACGAGATTGGAAAAAACATACTTTCTAATGATATGGTTGGTAAAGGAAATGGAAACCCCAAGATGAATACTACTTCGTCCTCGATTAAATCAACTGTCGTAAGGAAAAAACGGCTTCATGATGACTTCCCCCCTCAATCTCGCATCAGATCGGGTGCAACAACATTACTACCTATATTTTGATGATCCGAGTCGCATATCTTAATGCAAGAAGTGTGGTTGATAAGCTTATAGAGCTCCAATCCTTACTAGCTGTATCAAACATTGACTTTTTGTTGATCACTGAAACGTGGTTGAACGAGCGGCACTTTGACATTGAGTTAATCTTTGTTGGATTTCGTTTTCTCTGTCGGAAAGATCGACAAGATACCAAGCTTGGACGTGGTGGGGTCTCGCCGTTTTGTGTAAGGAAGGTCTCAAGTGCTCCCCGCTACAAATTGACAATCCTAGTGTTTGTGGGTTTAGTATTGGGTCACTCGAAATCTTTTGTGTGTATTTGTCACCATCTGCCACAACCAGTGATCGTCTTCTCCACGGTGATTTGTCCGACTTTCTGAGATTTGAGGCCATCCCCAGTGAAAGTTCTTGTATATTTGAAAAGCTGAATACCTCCAGGTTTCGAAACTGAATGCACTAAATTCGCCAATGGGTCATTTTAGGGACATATTTACGTTTAAAAGAGAGGCTTCATTGAATTTGAAAAAATCCCGCCTGAACGAGATTTCTGCCAGTGTGGCTGTTTTTTTTCTTCCTACTTGACTAATAGCTCTTCAAAACTTTGAAATTCATTTTTATCAAGCATTCACCTTTTGATTGCTTGTTGGAAAGAAATATCTTGGGACTTCTTTAGAAGTTACATTTGTGAAATACCACTATACATCGGAGAAAGGTTTTTCTTTGCTTTATAAAGATTGATTCGTTAGTCATGCTGATGAGAATGAAATCATCCGAGGATTTCATTCAAGAAAAGACAGGCACCATCTGAACGAAAATAATTTGTATTTTACGTAAGATAAGTCAACCAAGTGTACATGATAACAATGAAAAATGCTGGTGTAAACGGTATTGACTGTTTTTATTTCAGATCTTGACAGTTAAGTTAATTTTTATAGTGCGGCAGGAACCGCCCAACTAACTTTAACACTTGTAGTCTGCATCTAGACTCTTCGGTTTCTTGGTTGTTCTATCATTGTCAGACCAAACAGCCTTCGATTTTCGCAGGCTTTATAAGTTCACGTCACACACAAAGCACATCTGAGTTGTGGCACCTTTTTAATTTCCTTGTCCATCATGATTTATGAAAAACAAATCAAAAGCAAAATAGAAGAAAAAACAAACCTTCAAAATGGTTTTTCTGAATTCATCACACCTTACTTTTCTCTGGCAGGAATCTTAATGTTAGGCGGGCGTGAAAATTCATTGCTCATCCGATAGAATTTTCATAAAATTTTCATACAAGACAAAACATAATGGACATGATTTGGCAATGATCATACATTTCAAGAGATAACTGCAAAGGTCTTCAAAATTTGGTCTGGTTTTATTTTACTGAAACTACTGAAAGGGAATATCAATATGATCAACGATGAAACATAATTATTTACATAAAGGATCCATATGTCACACTTGTTCATTATATTATGGGACAATGATTAGGTCTGGAGAGAGAGACATCTTGATTGATTGAGCTAATTATTGCTAAATTGCTGGTCTTGTACATGGTAGTAAAAATAGAATGTTTGATTTTTTAAGGTTCACTGACAAAACTCTCGAATTGGAAATTTTTGTTGTCCATCCATTGTTTGACTTTATGAGCCATGTCAAGGCTCCTTGCTTCATTCTGTTGAACGTTGTATTTCTTGAGCCAATTTCTGTAGGGCGTTTCCAAGAATATTGGGCACTATGACATCAAGCTCTGGACCAAGTTCTAATCTCTTTCAATGTTCTGGATTTCGTGCAGAAGTTACATTTTCTATGACATTTGTCACACTGATTTTCAGACTCCAGGATTGAAGACTTGTGATTTTTTATCCTATCTTAAACACACTACGGATTTGTGTAATCTTTAAAAGCTATTTTAGTTGGACTTTTTCTCTCAAAGACAGTGCTCCAAGTTCGAATGACTTTTTGCACTTTGATCTGCAGGCCAGGTTTTTGCTTTGAGGCTATTTGTTGAGGTTGTAGTGTCTTAGGTTATTCTGGAGGTCCACAGAATCTCCAAAGAAGTCGAACGGGTCTCTTTTGATTCATGTTTCAGATGATGATGATGATTCAAAGGTTTGGGTTTAGTGAATGATCATAGATGTCTTAGAAAAGATGTTCGAAACACATTTTTAGATTGGATCAATCACCGAACATTTATTCTAGAGACAGTCCCATTGTTCTTGCTTGGTTATTATTCCTATATTCTCTTCTTAATAAAATCAGTTGCACGGACAATGATTGTGGGAGGATTGGGGCTGTAACACTAATGTTTGTGCACAGGGTAAACTCCGGTTTTCTTCACTTAAATGCTTTTGCACTTGCGAGGCTAACTTCAAGGTCCGATAGTCTTCTTCTCCTTTCCTGAGCATCTTGTCACAAGTCTTCAATCCTGGAGTCTGAAAATCAGTGTCACAAATGTCTGCACAAGACATTAAAAATGGTAATCTTAGGTCCTTCTTGATGCACATCCTGAATTCTTGGCTTTTATTGAATTGTGGCTGGCCGATTGAAACTCGACAGGAAGAAAACAAGTTGATACCCGTTACAAGGCATGCCAAAATTAGGGACTCTGTCCATTCGAAGGAATTACGCAGAGAGCAGAACTTAAAAGAAAGGTAACTGGAAAACAGAATAAACCTGACCAAGTTTCCCCAAGTAAATAAATTGAGCTGTATTGCCTGTAACGTACCTCACTTATACGCACCTAAATGTTTTTAAATTTAAAATTTTTGGTACATTTTTATTGTTCACACGAGATCTAAAAGTTTCTACAATTATATTTATTAATCAATGAAAAGCTATCAAATTTTTTCAATTATGTATTTTTGGCAACACTTAGATCTCAAACAAATGGAACGAAAGAGTTTAATCTTCGCTGATCAGAAGTGACCAGATTTGTCAGTAGAAGAAAGTAGCATAAACCAAGAACCACTGTACTTCAGGACGAATTTCAGAACAGTGTCTATGACGTCATCAATCCACCTTGCGTTGGATCATCACTGATCCGTCATTAATTCTAGGTTGAGAGAAGTTCACCATTCATTTGCGAGGAAAAGAGAATTAAGTCAGGGACGCCACTCAAACATGTTATTACAATCTATTCATTTCTTTTCATAAGCAAAGCTCATTACATTGGATTTTGAAAAACGATTTGAAACTTTGAAGTTATTGAAAGATTTACGTGAATCAATAATCTATTATAATATCGTTTCTTTTGCCCATGGCAACCCTGGTTAAGTTTGAGAATTCTCCATGTGGTGTCAGTGTTTGTTCGTTTGACAGGGTGACCACTTGAACGAGAGGTTCAATGAGAGGGGCAACATTTCTTATCTTCTTTAAAACAGAAATTGTGTTCTTTTTGTCTTCTTTTAACTCAATATTTTAAGCCAGTTTTTGACAGTGGTCTTTGAACTATTTTTGAAGAGGGTTGTTCAATGTTGGATAGAAGTGGTCAATTTAGGTTATGAACCAACCCTAATCAATTTGGTCACCTTGAGAAACGTGCAATCATTGTGAATTGAGCTTCGAAGAAGATGTCACGCTAAAAACCTTGTGGATTTACCGATCATTCTGGTTATCTTGCCATCTCCAAGTGTCACATTCTAGTGTTTTAGTGCACAAAGAAATCCAGTCGTGCTGATTGAGAAAGAAAATTTGGATGGGTCGTGTGTGGCCCTTCAAAGAAAAAGAGAGCTTGACTTCATCCTTCTTTCTTTCTTCCAATCAAAGAACATCGTATTCTCCATTGATGAGAACTACTCAAAGTCATTTGCGTCACTTATGTGTTTGTTCAGCGTGCTTTTGAGCATTTCATCTTTCTCTCAGATCATTCAATAGATAGATAGATGGACAAGAAATGGATCATAGGATTCAGGGAATATTGGTCTTCTCTTGTCACTACTGCAAACTTTGGTGTGGTGATTCAACATGAAAATGAATGGGAAAAAGCAATGGAATCATCACCAATTAGACCAGGACAAGCACGTGGAATTGAAGTGGCAACCCTCAGATACAGAGACAGACTACTTTTGGCTTAAGTCCTACAACTTTGAGAAAGATCAATTATGAGAAGACCAGTCAACACAAGACATCAATGGTTAACCAACCACAAGAGAGGGCATTCATGGCTGGATTAGACTACATCCACAAAGATGCCAAAATTTGCGGATGATTTGAAGATCATCGGGATTATCTTGCAACCTCAAGACGAGAAATGAGCCCAAAGTGCCTTGAACTCTGCAGAAGATTGGGCCTCAAATGACCTTCAATGTGGATAAGTGTAAGATGATGAGGTTTGGAAAGAGGCCAAAACCCACTCCCAAGGATATCCTGAAAGGCCAGGAATTTGAGAGCATAGACATGGAAACAAACCTTAGTATCATATTCGATCAGAACATAAAATTCCGTGAGCACTATGCTGATACCATCATGCGGGCGAGGGGAATGATGGGGCTCCAGAGACGCACTTTCACCATGAGGGACAAGAAAATTGTAAGTGGACGTTAGACTTCTACTGGAGTGTAACATGACTTTTACTCTCCTTGAAATGTTATAAAATACAACCATTCACTTGAACACACGTCATTTCTCTGGCTATTTGCCATTGTTAAAATGTTGTTATGTTCCGCCGTTCACTCAAAAACGAACGTTATTAGCAAAATAATCAAAATTTATTGAATCAAAGGCATGTCCTAAATTGCCGGTGTTGGCCCTAAGCTGTAGGTCCTTCGACCTTGAAGTGAATCCTTCGTAGAGTCATCCTTGCATAAACCAAGAAACGCATATGTGCTATAGGAACTAAGAATATTCACTCATTTGCTTTCTTATACGTAGCAAGAAAAGTGGCTGGTAAGATTTACAATAACTGCATGATAATTTCAAGTGCATTTTATGGAATATCGAATTTTCGGTCGGAAAAGCGCTCTTTGCTCTATGCTCTTTTTTTTTTTTAATTACTTTTCCTGACACACATTCAGTCGATCAAATTGAAATTAAGCATGTGAGCTTTGAATTACTAGTCGGACAATTTGTTTACTTAGATTTATCTGTCTGTCGCAGAATACGAAAAATGGATTTTGCCAGTAGCCGAGGCATCCAGGTGATCCTTGCTTTATTTCAATCTATCACTACATTCATTGATCATCACTGCTTTATATGGACTTCTATGCTAAAACTGACTTTCCAATTTACTAACTTCCATGAGCACCAATCAATGATCTCTATGAATCCTGTCGAGTTGGTCTGTCCTTTTGGTGCCAGTAATGGTCCTTGCAATTATGGTAGCAACAATTGATCAAACAATCGATCAAACAATCAAGTAACTTTCTCTTCCATTATCTAGCATTTTTAAAGATTTGCAGTGTTTATCATCGTTCCCTGAAGACAAAGTAAAGCCGAAATATATTTTTTCATTATTACCAAGCTTAATTTTTTATTACCAAATATGTCGGTGTGCTACCAAAGAAGCGGACGTTCGATTAGTAACTTTGAAGCCAGGTAAGTTCAGTTGGAAGGTTTACAATGATGCCAAATTATGATGGATATATTTCCCAGTTGTTGACTTTGGAATTTTCGATCTCAAACTAAAAATTCCATGGCAGGGAAATGAGTTATCAGCTGAAGGTAATTGAAAAACTGCTCAAAAAATGTTCCTTCTGTGCTGGAGAGTTGTCTCTTTTTTCTTACTTTGAAGAAAACAAAGTTGGTTCACTACAATGTTCTTTACAATTGTTTAAAAATCCTCCTTTCTTCTCTCCGCTTTTGTACCTTGCCGACTTTATGATCGGTCCTGTTTTCACATCCCGTTATTATCCAAGGATGTCGTTGTATAATTTTCCTCAGTCACAGGTAAAAATGGCATATTACTAATCTCAAAGATCAAATTTGGTTACGAAACCTTTCCAAAATAGCTATATATCTATATATTAGAACAAAATCAAATCAACTTTAGATATATTTCATTATGTGCATAGGACATTATATTACAAGTTTAGCACATTTGCATGAGTTATACTGAATTTTGTCTCTTTCCAAGTGTATGCACAGTGCGAGCTAGCCGTGACACTTGTCGACGCTGTCGCTCCATGAAAACTGACCCCAACTGACTCAGTTAGTCACCTCGAGGCAATTGGTTGGAGAGCCTTGATACAAAGGCCACTCGTTGCCTTGGGCCCAATAGCTTTGAATCAAATACCCAAAGACATCATGGCACTTTTTGGACCCACAATTTAATGGGGAACAACTTTGCTTTTATATAAGTTTAGGCCCGGGGAAAAAGTTAAATATCTAAAAACCTATGAACCCAAATTTAGAGATCATTCAGTTACCTTTTGAATTCAAATTAATTAAAAATTCATTCATCAATAAAATCAGAGGTGAGGCATGGCGTAGTGCGTTCTGCGTCGGTTTGTCGTGCGGATGGCTGGGGTTCAATCCCGGCTGACTGCCACCCTCCAAACTCAACTTTACGTAGTCAAAATTTAGCATTTGAACCGTCTTTCAATGCAAAAATCAAATCTATAAACTCAACTCTTCGGAGTCAAAATTTAGCGTTGAACTGTCATTCAATGCAAACTAAGGCAAGCCCCGGTTCGATCTCGGGCTTGTCGAGTCCAAGTGACCTGTGGTATTAAGTTACATGCAATAGTCACGGCCCTTGACGGCTTAAATGGGCGAACCTGGGGTCATTCCCGAGGGTGAGGTAAGAATTAATGCTTGCTTGTTAGCTTGTCCAAGTGTAGCGGCAATATCCCCATATGGTGGACAGCCTCTTTCAGATCACAGCTGCGAAGCTGCGTTCTGACTCCACCACAAACAAAACAAAACATCATTCATCAATAGCTGAGTTATTTGATTTTAAATGGTCCATTTTTGACCGCAAAAAAGCCAAAAAACGCTACAGTTATATGAAAAAAACAAATTCCCAAAGATTTCAAATAGCTTTTCAATATTGCAAAAATCAATGAAATTTTTCGAGTTTTGGAGCTTATTTCAAAATATCTCAGAATAATATAAAATTCACTTAAAATGCACTAAAACAAGATTTTTGGAGAGCATATTTCATAACTTTTTAGAGTCCGCTATGATGTGTGTTGTGCCAAAATAACAAATAAATATGTCTAACAGATTAACATTCAAATTTACGATTTCTAGACGGACCATGTTCAAAATGGACTAAGATCGAAAATCGAAACTTAAACAATAACCGATTTTTTTCAAAACTTCTAAGTATTACCCAACTTTGAGTGTTTTTGATATTGCAAAAGATGTTTTATCGCAAAATGTATTTTAAGTGCCTTTTAATTGATATTTTTTATTATTTTGAGCTATTTTGACAAAAGCTCCAAAACGTAAAATTTCATTTATTTTAGCGATAATAAAAAGCTATATGAAATCTTTGGGAATTTGTTTTTTCATATTACTATAGCGTCTTTCGGCTTTTTGGGGTCAAAAATGGACCATTCTTAAGGGCGGAGATAAGTCACATCCTAGTAATTATAGGCCCATTTCTCTGACCTCCAGCGTTGCAAAGGTTTTTGAGAAGATTATGAAGTCCAAGCTTGTAGATTATTTGGACGTCCATGATTTAATTCTTTCTGGAAAGCATGGGGTTCGAGCTCATTTTAGTACAGTAACCCAATTGGTTGATCATATTGAGCAAATCATTGAAGGGCTCGAAAGTCACGAGTCAGTTGATGTAGTCTATCTTGACTTTGCCAAGGCCTTTGATAAGGTAGATCATGGTCTTTTGCTTAATCAACTCAAAGAGTTTGGGGTCCAGGGTAAGGTCCTGACTTGGATTGATAGTTTTATGAGCGAAAGGAAGCAGATAGTTAAAGTTGAAGGATCTTTCAGCGGTATGTATGAAGTCAAGTCAGGTGTTCCGCAAGGTTCAATTTTAGGTCCGCTCTTGTATAAACATTGTCTTTATTGCTCCAATCCAGAAGTTTAGAACAAAAGCCAGTATTTCTTCATATGCTGATGACACAAAATTAGTTTGTCGTAGGAATGGTCAGGACTCAAAATATTTAGTTGAGGACTTGGAGAAAATCTACTCTTGGGTTGGCGAGAGTAACATGGCATTGAACGGAATGAAATTCCGCACAATGACGTATGGGGCGTCAAAATTAGATGTTCCATTCAAAGACAATGGAGGTTGTGATATTGAGCAGGTATCGTCCATGAGGGATTTAGGAGTTGTCGTCCAAGATGATGGAAAGTTTGATGAGCATATCCAGTTGAAAGTGGGGAAGGCATTTCAAACATGTGGCTGGATCTATCGCACTTTCAAGTCCAGAGATAGTATTATGATGCTAGCTCTGTACAAGTCGATTGTTCAGCCGCATCTTGAATATGCCTCACCCATTTGGGCTCCAATGAGTTCAGCAGGTTTGCAAAAGGTCGAGCAGGTCCAAAGATGTTTTACTAGGAACATCACAGGAATGAGAGAGCTCTCGTATTGGGAGAGGCTCAAGAAGTGCAATGTATCATTATTGACCCATGTCCGCAGTTCAAGGGTCATATTTTTAGAAAACCTTCAGTGATTGATAGAAAAGGTCTGTGTCTCTCACACCATGATGATGGCTGCGCTGTCCTCGTCTTCGCTGAAAACGCCTCCACCCTCACCCACGGTGTCTGGTGCCACACCCCACAATGGCCCCAATAATTACAATGTAACGACGGCTGGAGGAGGAGGAGGAAATAGAAAGGCCAAACAACGCAATTATCACAAAAACAAGCTATTGAAATAACGTAAATGCACACGAAACAAAGTAGTTTTGAAGGGTGAAGCCCCCGAGAACCCGCACGGGCGGGTTTTTCGGGCGGGTTTTTTTTGCCTCTTCTCCTTTTTGCCCTAAAAGCCCCTAATTCGTCCCTTAAAATTGTGCTCACTTCCATGTGAGTGACTAAATGCGACTTAAATTCAATACTCGTGGATATTCTATCTCCTAGAAACTCTTGAAGAAGATATGAATCATGTATGGGGATATGCTATAAATAGGGCTTGAATAAAGTAACTCTTTTTTTTGGCTACAAGCTGCAGGCTTTTAGACCTAAAGTTGCAATATTTTGTTAAAAGTTGCAGTCAATGCGACGGAAGTTGTTATTAAGTTGCCATTTTCTGGCTTAATAAGTTACTTGTTGACATAAAAGTGTCAAATTTAGCCAAATATATGTTTGGGTAGTTTTTATCGCAAATTTCTCTTTTTTAAGCTTAGGCTTCCCATGGATAACCTATATAATAGTTTAAATACTGGATGCGAACTCGCGGAATTTCTCCGTCACCCAACCTCCGTTATGAGGCCGAGAGTTCGTAAACAACAAGTACAAACGGCCTTGTTGGGAGCGGAAAATCAAACGGAAATCGACCAAAATTTCAAAAGATAGTGCGTCAATCGGTGTTTCCTGTGTCCCACGGGGGTCCAGCCAAGTCTGGTAAAGGTCAACCCCACGCCCCAAAATCAGTCCGATGTTGGTGTTTCAAAGACATCCAGGTTCAGCCATGAACGAGTGAATAAATGATCACATCATGGAGGGCAAATTCATTGGTCACAAGTGCGAATGAACCCGCAAGGTGTCTTTTCTTCAAGATGACGATTCTGTGATCAAGTGAAATTTGATGACCAGGTTACCTGCTGCAATCTTTAGAAGTGATAGCCTTATCTAAAGCAAATAGAATCAATATGGACCTGAATCTGAGCGCAAATTCCTCGTGAAAAAGGATAAAGAACCAACTTTCGCCCGTACCAAAACGGGGAGTTTCTTTACGCACATCCAATACACAACTTGAACAACAAAGAATGTCTTACAATTCCTTGAATTATCAACAACAAAACAACGTTTATTTTCGAGCTCATCTATTATCCGATTTGAACGTCTTATTAGTGGGACTATATGATAATAGCGCGGATCAAAAGAGAGTAGGTACAAAATAGAGCCAATCAAAATAGCGCCACTTCAAAATAGAGCCAAATCATAAGAGAGCGTGACATTTTAGAGCCACTCATAATAGAGTGAATATATAAAATTTCTTTCAAATATGAATTTCCTGAGGTTAGAGTGAACAAGGCTGCTTTTAAGTATTTGAAAGGCTCTTTTTGGGGAAAAATTGTTCCATAGCCTAGAAAAATTTCTTTATGAAGGTCATTTTCCATAAAAAGAATAGTGCCAACTGTCTCAATTATCTCATCAATGCCAATAGCCCCTTCATGCCCATGGGCTTCAAAAAGAAAATGTGAAATAATTAACTTCTGTTCATTAACACCTTGGGATTTTGAAAGTGTAAATTGAAAAAATATCAAAAATTGCATTATTTCTGATACTCTTATAGAGTCTACCCTATGGCTGCCGAGCCTGTTTGTTGGGATTTTCTATCATCAAAAAGGAGCTTTGGTAAAAAAGCTTTTCCTTATCCTTTTGGGTCTTTTTGAACTCCTTCAACATTGCAATTTCAATTTATTTGATATGTCATTTATAATTTTCTTCTCAAGTTAAAATTGAGGAATTGAACGAACGCTATTTTCTCTCTAATTCAATACACTCTCTTTTGACCTGGCTCTAATTTGATTCACTCTCTTATGAAGAGGCTCTATTTTGAATCGGCACTATTTTGATTCGCTCTATTTTTTACACACTCTCTTTTGATCCGCTCTAATTTCATAGGATCCCCTTATTAGTATCTTTGAACTTACAATTGAATCCATCCATCAATATTTAAGTTATTATCCTGAACTTGATTTACACATGCCAAACTTTGTATGAAATCAAGGTTGTTATAGGTTGTGTCACCTTGGCATAACTTAATGTTCTATAAATGATGGTGCATTATCAAATTTCTTTTATTGTATGGTTGTGTCTTTTAGTTCAGGATAGTAAGGACTAGAGACGCTCTAGTGAGAGACCGGCGAGGTTGGGACCGGCGTCAATGACGTCATTCAATTTGCATCATGTGATTGGCTGATCCCCTTTTGGGCGCCGTTTTCAACATTTCCAAACAGACGGAACCCTCAACAAGCCCTCGCTCAATCTAATGCCTCCACATCTTACTTTGAAGCAGAACGTTTGCGTCTTTCTAGAGCCCAACCTAATGTGCCGTAAAAAGGGTTGATGCTTGCAACTTGTATTTTTCTGTTCCAAAACCATTTTGAAAGTTTCCAATGTAAGACTCTGAACATTGGGCAAGGTCACTTGAAAAGATTTCAGTGAAAATTCTATTTGACATTTTTTTACGTTCAAAGCATGTAGAGTCTGTTTATTTGGAAATGTTTTTAGTTAAAAAAATCGTTTACTTTTCTCCATGGCGCTTGAGTCAAAACCTCGCCCGTCTCTCACTAGAGCGTCTCTAGTAAGGACAGGTAAGATAGTCTTAAGTTGTTCAAGTTGTGTGATGGATGAGTGCGATAAAACTCCCCGTTTTGATCCTGGTGAGAGTATGTGGGGGAAAGTTGGTTCTTAGTCCCTTTTCAAGAGGAATTTGCGTTCGGATTAAGGTGCATATAGAACAAAGAAAGAAGAAGTCCTCAGTGTCAAGAACTCGATCAAATGAAGGACACAATTAAGATGATTTTGAAACCTATCAAGTGGACCTACTAGCAATGGATGGGCTAAATATTTTGATCTGCCTTTCGAGTCAGTCAGCCCAAATTGGTGATCTGACAGTCAAACCCGGCTTACATGGACCCTCTCAAAGTCTTTAGAATGAAATGCTCCCATCAAGATTGAATTGTGTGGATTTTTCATTCAATCTGATTGTTAATTGTTGGACAAGGGGATCAAAGAAGATCAGTCGAACCTTATCAAGCCTGTAGAGCCTATCCCTGCAATCATACGACATGATCCTCTGGTCCTCAAGGACCCTTAGCCCCAGTCCTGCGTGGTTCTGACCTTCTTGATCCCCAAGACTTGAAAAATTTTCAATCAAATCAACAATCAAGGGCCTTTGTTCCTATTCCAATTCGGATCAGATGGCTGATCTGATCCAGAACCGTCAAAAGTGCCCTTCAATAGTTATAGCCAACAACATCTCCGACTTGAACTCCATCTTGTTTCAAAATGAGACCATTCTTGTTCTTTCATTTTCTTATGGAAATGGTTCTTGCATTGTGCAGGTGTTGAAGAGGATGGAAGAGGAGTAACATTCTAGATACCACCACAGACACTTCTGTTTAGCTGAGGACTAAAATCCTTTGGAGAGCTGAATGTCAAAAGTTCATGAGACGAATAAAAAGAGTGCTGGGACCACTAAAATCAAGGTGAAGAACATCCAGTCCACAAATATTAACAAAAAAAGTTTGACTGAATTCTTTCAAGACGCATGTTCAACAGTTTTAGCCGTTAATAAGGAATAAATGACGTTGTGTCAAAATATAGCCTCGGCCTCATACCATTTTTTCAAAAATCGGAGTTCGTGTCCACCCCTTTCAGGGGTTCCTGGGCTTCCTTAAGAACATATTTTTGCTTTACACATATTAATCTAGAATTTAAAAAAGAAACTCTAATTCTTTGAAAAGGTAGTGTAAAATATTTATTTCAAATAATTTCCCGCAGGATTTAAGCAATCGAGACAAAAAAATGTCAAAGGTTGCTGTTTCTTGCGAAAAAATCGAGTTATAAATATGTTGTGTATCGTCAAAACTCAGATGTGATATGTGTTATTATTAATCTGGCGATGTCTGGTTTACATCAGTACGGTTACAAAAGTATAGAGCATGGGAGTAATGGAGATATTCGCCGCATAAAATACAAAAGCACTCATTTGTAGGGCGGAGGTGATAATCTCGTTTGGTACATGTCATGTGATGGTTAATGTCAAGGATTTCGTAAAAGATTTGTTTGCGTTTATAAGGATGTAAAGGGATGTTAAAAAGAAATATACTTCTCCAGAAGTACGAGGGGATGTCAGGCAGAGGGTTAAAATCGGGTTTGGTAGGCAAGTTATCGAACAAAGCGAGTTTAATTCCGTTGAAAGCATTCCCAAATTGCAAGGATGATAGTCTGTTTAGAGTGATGGATTTTAACCAGGTTTCGAGTGGGCAAGTGGAGGTTAAAAAGTATATGATGGCGTTGTTTGCGGAAAAAGGTAGACCAAGATATCTTTTAAGGTATTTCGTGAAGACTGCGTTAGTAGCTGTCCACATGTTTTGGGAAATATTGTTGGAGATCCAAACTGGCAGTGCGTATTCGTATATGGGCAGGATATAGACTTGAAAGATCCGCAGCACTAAATGGAAAGGGAGTTGACGGAGATTAAGTCGAGGGAAGAGGAAACCAATTCGAGCTCGCGCTTTGGTGTTCAGCTCTCGGACGTGCGCAGATGAGATTAATTGAGATGAGAGGGTGACCCCCAAGTATTTAAACTCGTTAACTCGTTCAATGGTCTCCCCAAATAAGGAGAACTCACACACGGGCAAACGACCCTTGTGGAAAACAACGATCTTGGTTTTGGGTATGTTCAAAACGAGGTCATTTTTCATGCGGTACTTCTCCAGATCAAGCAAGGCCCGTTGAAGGTCTTCCTGGGAGTCTCCCAGAATGCACAGGTCGTCGGCATACATAATCAATGGAATCTTCTTCTCACTCAGATGCACTCCTTGATGTTGGACATGATCTGGGAGATCCCTGAGGTATAAATTGAATAGGAGAGGTGATATTGGGTCACCTTGCAGAACGCCGTTGTTTGAATGAAAGGCTTTGGCCTTCCTTGAGCCTGAGAGGAGAGTAAGTTGGGTAGACTGCAGGATTTTGAAGATTAGAAGCGAAAACGACATGGGTATTCCAAGTGCATGCATCTTACAAAACATTTTTTCTCTATTCACGAGGTCAAATGCTTTGCTAAAATCGACGAAAGCTACATAGGTTCGTCGTTTCGAGGATAGTCGTTGGTAGCAAACTTCTCGAAGGAGGGCTGTGGCCCCAACGGTGTTCTTTCCATGAGTAAAACCGAATTGGTAGTCTGGGATAAGTTTTTTTTCCTCAGCATACCGTGTCAGTCTGTCGTTCAGTATGCTGGACCAAGAAGCACTGGAATCATGGAGTGAGAGGCTAACAATGAGAATTATGATTTCCAGTAAGAACAATTCATTTACGTTCTTCTGAAAATGAGACCTTGCATATGTTGACAAGAATGCGTATTTCAATTTTCAGCTCAATCGAACATCGGAGACAAAAGTTATGCTCACTCAAAGTTCAGTGCAAATCCTACCAAAATTAATGAACTAGCCCTTTTGTGGTAATCGTTTCACCACAAAAGGGCGAGTTCGTTCATGCTATGCTCTCTTCAGTACATAAGTTTGAGAAGGCATAACTTTTCACTCTGGCATTCGATTGGGCTGAAATTTGAAATACGTGTTCTTCTCAATGCTAGCCGGGTCTCATTTGCAGAAGAACGCAAATGGTTCGTTTCTGCTGGAAATCATAATTCTCATTGATAGCCTCCCACTCCATGATTTTCGTGCTTCTTGGCTGGACAGAGATTTCAAAAACGGATCCTGAATAGTAATTGTTCTGAAACTGTTAGGGTCTGAGCGTGCTCCTCTTTTGTAAAGAAAGAAAACACTTGACTTTAGTCAAATGCTTGGAGGAGTCGCAGATGATAGACAATGGGTGTAAATGGAGCTCAGTGCCTTCGAAATTTCCTTTGCCATACACTTCAAATGCCAGGGTGAGTATCCAAGAAGCCCACATGCCTTACTTTCCTGGCGGGCCAATGTCCTTTCGACTTCTCCATCTGTTATGGGGACCAACAGTGAGTGGTCATCCGATTGGGTCAGTGGGGGCAAGGGGAACATTGATGAAGGGTATCGTTGATAAAGACTACGAAAATGCGTCAACATTGAGTTAAGACATACAGATGAGACCCCCGGGGGACTCCTGGCCCTCTTATAGAGTGGACCCATGTCCCCGTCCTGCGATTCCCGCAGGTACTTCTCCACCTGTGAAATGTTCCAACTCCTTTTAGCCTGACGTAAGGCTTTGTGGTAAGCGGATCGTGCCAATGAATATTCCATAATTAATTTAATATAACATAATATGTTAATGTGTCCAATTGACTTGTCAGACTCAGGGTGATTGGCGATTTACGGGGCCAAACATTTAATCGACACGCAACCTTGCCACAACAGTAATCAGCTGTTTGTCGGTTGGTAGTTGATTGCGATTCACTCAGAGCAACAAGATCGAGTGTCTATGCATTGCCGGAGACTAAAATGATATTCGAATGTTATTTTGATGCCGTGAGAGTCAGTCTTTTTTAACTATTTGTGAAGGCACTATGTCTCCAGAGCAAAATCATTCCCATCTCCGTCCCTATCCTCATATATTCGGTCTGGAGTTCCATCCATTTTTCTGGATATTCTTATGATAATTTGACTTGTAGCGTGGACCCTTTTCCCGGTGATATGATTGTATTTTACTCTTGCAACTTGTTCCATATCCTTCACAAACAATAGGCATAACATGGGTTTAATTGTATTTCACCTTGTTTTGCTCTTTTGGGCCTTCCAATTTTCATGAACTCCGATACATGATTCATAGATTATTCAAATTATTACTTTTTATAAGCAAATAAGGTCACAATATGCAAAAAAATATGCAACCAAAATGGATCTTTGACGACTTTAATTAAGCTTTTACATAATTTTACAGGGTATTCCATTGCATTAAAAGTTGGTCTCTTAATGCTTTTCTGTAAGAGGCCTTCTTTTGTCAGTCAGAGGGTTGTTAAATTTACTAAAAACCCGTTCAGTCAACGATAATGATTGGGGCCAAAGAAAGATTCAGCAAATGGTTGGGATTCGGGACTCGGTGAAACGTATTCCAGTGGTTTTGAGTACTGATGCCACCAAGTAATGGTTTTTGGCCAAGTGTTGCCACATTTGCCCTTGCTTAGTTTTTTAGGTCAACCACTACAGCATAGGCTTATTAGGCTGACTCACAGAAAATAAAGAGACGTTAACTCTAGGTAAAAAACGGCGACACTTTTATTTGGTCGCATCACTAGTTTTGAGTAAAGAAGTTTTGAGTATTGACGTAAATTTGCCAATTTGTTGTCCTTTTTAACGGGAAATTCAAAAAGCGCAGAATATGCACAATATGTAAATCCTACGCAGATATGAAAATAAGCTCAATATATGCAGTTTTTCGTATTTGCTGGAAATCCACAGCCTCAATGATTATGTATATTACATATGGAGCGGAGTTGGGAAGCCAGAGGTGAAGGGCGTTGAGGAAGATGGGGGTGATGAAGGCTTCTTTGAGGTGATTGGTAAACTAGAGTTGGGTGGAGAAGGTGAAACTGACATGAAAAACTTGACACATTCAATCGGGCTACTACTGATGTTGAAGGAGGTGGGTGGTTTAGAATGATGGAAACTGTGAGAGTAATTCTGCCGAATTTGTAGTTAAAAGGACTTGTAGGGTTGAAAGTCATATGGTATAATTCAAGTGCCAAGTACAAGTTTATCAAAACTATTCGAGGAGATGATCTGACGCGAAAAATCTGCAAAAACGAGTGTGTTTGCCGTTGTCTACAAAATTACCAAGTTCTAGAACGAGGGCGACGGACGGGTTGGTTTCTAGCTTGCGGAACTCGTGTATTTTTAATCACGTAACCTTAGAATTCGTCGAAATCAGCTGACAGATGAATTGAAGGTGCTGCGGAACCAGCTTAGACCTTCGTCTTGATGGTGTTGACTTGAAGGCCGTTACCGTGGTGAGCATTGGTGGCATTTTGCAATTCCACGGCTGAATCAGCCAAGAGGACCAGGTAGACAGACAGACACTCGGGCTTGTTGCTCTGAGTGAATCGCAAACAACTACCAACCGACAAACAGCTGATTATTGTAGTGGCAAGGTTGTGTGTCGATTAAATGTTTGGCCCCGCAAATCGCCAATCAACCTCGAGTCTGACAAGTCAATATGAAGAAGAGTATATGAAGAGTTAATAATATGAATAATAATATTGAAAAAAAAAAAATAAAAAAAACCAGAAACGAAAAACCAGAAAAACCCGCTTGCAAAAAACACCCGAAAAAAACGGGAGGGTTTTTCTCCGATGCAACCCTGATTACTGCTGACTAGCATGAATATCACAGCCTTTTTATATGGTTCTGACTAGAGTATTATTAGTTGTGAACGCACTCCAAATGCAGTTGGAGTGCGATGTATCAGGCAGCTTTGCCATTGCATCATTGGTTGCACCTTCAAGGTGCTCATTCCAAACTGCTCTGGTGTTTTGGAGAGCTTGACTTGCCTAGAGGAGCAGCTTGTTTCATGATGGAAACCACTTCATTTTTCTTTGGTACTAGAGGATCCCCATAATGACAGTGATCAGTGGGGCCTTTTATCACCATCCCATTCTTCCCCATTGACAGAGCTGAACCACATTTGTATTTGTGATGGTATCAACAACGCCAAACGTTCACCTCTTCAGGTCCCCAATCCTTCCGCTTGATATTTTCAAACCCATGTAAACATAAAATGTCACCATTTCTTTGGGACTTTAATTGATACATTGTTCTTTCTAAGGCCCGTGTGAAGAGATTGGAAAGTTGTCGCCTCACGTGAATGGCCACAAGTCTTTTTTTGCCAGAGTCAGAGGTACAACAATTGGTCAGAGCCAAAAATATTCAAAGTTTTGAATGAAAGCACAGCTCTTTTGTGACAAAATCGTATTTTTATGATTTTCCAACTACCCGTGCATAAAAGGGAGTCAGTATTCAACCCTTGGTGTTTGTTTTGATCTTACAAATTAAAAAGTTCAATATTCCATTTTTTGGTCCCTGAAGAAGGAATGTTGGCCTGGGCAATACAGGGTGAGTCAAAAAAATAGAGGGAGGAAATTTGAATTCAATTTCGGCAAAATCAGCCTTCAAATCAAGGGTTCAAGTCCTTGAAAGATAGTAACAAATTACTCGAGCTGCGCTTCGGGTCTTTTCGGTTTTTTTTTGGTTGCGGATTTTCTACTATCAATTAGTCATTCAACTTTAAATCATGGTTTGTTTACCCCGCGAGGTGTCGTTTTGATCACTTGAGAGTGTGACGACTTTGCCTCCATCAAATACATTTCACTTATTTGATAAGTGTTGAACACAATGAAATCAATCCATAAAATCAGTCCAACAAATCAGTGCTTCAAACTTTTTGGAGAAACTGAAACAAAATAGAAATTGTTCGTTCATGCTACTTTCTCAAAACATAATCGTTCCTCCATTTGGCTTTTATCAAAAATCTCCATCAAAGAACGCTCGCTCAAACGCATGCCCGCGCAAACACGGTCGCTTTCAAAGTGACGCTCTTTTTGACTCGAATTTCAGGTGGCTCCCTCTGAGAACTACATTTTGCTCACTCTCGACTGAAGAGAGCAGCTCCCCCTATAATCACAACAGAACCTTGAACTATTTTAGAGGGATTGAAGTATACAAGGAATGCGATTCCCTGTAATTAAGGATTTCTCCCGACAGCTTCAATCCGATCCCCAACAGGATTCGAACTCACGCCGTCTGGGGAAGCACTTACACTCGGCACTTTCAAGAACGTGCTAGTACGCGTGGCCACTCTGGCTTGATTGAATCCAAATATGATTGGGTTCCGATACATAAGCATTGATTAAAGAATTTTCGTGTTCGAATGCGTTTGGATTGTTCAAAAACTTGGGTTTGGATTTGGGAAATATTTTTTCGTATTTATATAACGTGAAAAGCCATATACAGTATTTGCCCAAAACTTCTGTTTTTCTGACAATTTCAAGACTTGAAATTTTAATTCAAACTAGATTAAGTTTGAACTTTTCAAGAGAAACCAGAATAATTTAATTGTTTGGTTCTCACCGTTTTTAAGGTTGACAGATGTACTACTTTCTGCGAGTTTAGAGCATATCATAAGTGACTACTTGTTCCTGGTTTGTTTTAGGACCAATAGTATCTACTTTGAAAGGCTGAATTTGTAACGGACTAACCTTGAAATTAAATGTAAGAATGACTATATTGGTGACCAATCATGTTGATGCAACATCAAAGTCTTCTTCGTCTTTAAAACTACCTTGGTCTGATAAACATTGCCCCTAACATTGGTCAATAACATCATTTAAGTCAACATTATTAAGGTTGAAAGGTAAAAATATGCCCTGGCCAAGGTGATGTCACTTGTACTTCCACATTTTAACCAGGGTGTCACTACATTTCCGCCATTTAATCAATTCTTTTTTAACAGTAGGTGGCTTTGCTCATTTTTTCTTATTGTTATTGTGCTTCTTTGTAGTTAATCAATGGGTGCTCCTTGTCTAAAATTCAAATTTGATGTTTGCTTTTGTATCGACAAACGAATTTAATTGTTCATACGTTGTATTGAGTGAGTATATTGAGTATTTGAGTTGTCTGGTGGGTCGGGTTGTCCGGTGTGTTGAGTTGTTGAGTTGTCTGGTGGGTCAAGTTGTCCGGTATGTTGAGTTGTTGAGTTGTCTGGTGGGTCGAGTTGTCCGGTGTGTTGAGTTGTTGAGTTGTCTGGTGGGTCGAGTTGTCCGGTGTGTTGAGTTATTGAGTTGTCTGGTGGGTCGAGTTGTCCGGTGGGTTGAGTTGACCAGTTGGTCGAGTTGTCCGGTTGGTCGAGTTGTCCAGTGGGTTGAATTGTCTGGTGGGTCGAGTTGTCCTGGGTCGAGTTGTCTGCTGTGTCGAGTTGTCCGTTGGGTCGAATTGCCCTGGATCGAGTTGTCCTGGAAACAAGTGTAACTATTGATGGAACTCGAAATCGAACTAGTTTGAGTGTTGCCAAATTGGTCCCTGTTTAGGTCTTTTCAAAAAGTTCAATACAACCTAGCCTTTGAAGCAGTAATGAATTTCGAGTCTAAAATGGCATTACTCCCAACTCGAAATCCATCACTAATCTTAAATCTTGGGTGGGACTTAGCTTCCTGCCATTTGTTCCTCTTTTTGCTTCAGCTCGTGTTCAAACAAAGTAAGAGATGTAAAATGAAAAGTTGGGTGAAAATGTGTGCTAACATCCGGTGTTTAAGACTTGTTTCACAAAGCCTGTCACCGAGTGACGTGACGACTTTTTGAAATTTTAAAACTCATGAAAGGTAACATGATCGAATCCCTGAATCCAACCGAAAAATTGAGTCATATTCTTGGTGCTAACGCCTTAGCGATCTCGTCATAATAGTAAAATTCATGTTAAACCGAGTTTTAACTTAGTTGAGCCAAATGGTCCTTGAAAAAAGATCATGGGAAAGGCGCTCCGTTGGTTCCTGATAAAAGTCGAGGTTCAGGCTCGAACTAGGGGTGACTTTTAGGTTCGAAAAACGCGTTTTTGAGGTTTTCCGTTCAAAAACCTTCCGGCATTTTTTTGTATCAGAATGTAAAACTCGTTTATTTCAATGAGGGAAAAAATCGATTAAACAAAGCTCTAGGTTGCGCTCACACATAGATCCCCACGATACTGAAAAAATCATATCTAGTTTCTATGGAAGATCCCAAACACGATGAAATGTGATTCAGGCTCAGGAAACCAAGAGGAACAACTTTGATTTACTGAATTTCTTAAAGTCAGGTCTAGATTAAAATTTACATACGTAAAAACTATTAAATAAATTAATTTTTGAAAATCTAGTCGTACACAGAGCATATAAGAGCAGATATAGATACCTTTCGAATCCAAATTATTTGAAAATATGTTGCTCAGCTGCTGAGTTATTTGAGTTTAACCAGTTCATTTTGGCCCAAAAAAGCGAAAAAAACGTTCCGGGTATATATGAAAACTCAAATTCCCAAACAAATGATATAGGTGTTTGATGACACAAGATAAAATAAAAATTGATCATTCTTCTATGTTTTGTCATAGCATGTCAAAATAATATATACTATTTCCGAAAACACTAAAAATACAATATTTTGATTTGTGGCTTTTGAATTATGGAAAGGTTATATTGGTAAGTCCTCAATGCAAATTTTGTAAAATTCAATACGGTTTTTAAAAATCGATTTTCGTCAATTTGACCATGGTCCTTCGAGAAATATCGAATTCTCACAAAATACGAAGACACATCTGATCAGCATTCTTTTTTTCAATTTTCATTTGAAAACCTAACCAAATGTACTGAAATCAACGGAAACATAGTTTTTCAAAAATATGCATTTTTAGTGTGTATTAAGTTTTAATAAATGTTATTCTAAAATGTTGCAATAAAACACAAGGAAGATAATGAAGATTGTTTACTTTATTTTGTGACATGAAACATCTATATCATTTGTTTGGGAATTTGAGTTTTCATATATGTGGGGTAAGGGGAGATGGTGTAGCGCAGTTGACAAACCGCGACCGAGTTATGCTCGGGTTCATGGGTTCGATCCCAGGTCTCCCCCCCACCCTACCCGACCCCTCTGTCTAGTGGATATTCCGCCTCGAATGGGCCCATGACTTCATTACATCAATAGTATAGAATGTATATATAAAATATCCAATGAGACTAATCTCACAAATAACATTATTATTATTTATATATACCCGGAACGTTTTTTCGCTTTTTTGGGCCAAAAATGAACCAGTTAAACTCAAATTCCTCAGCAGTTGAGCAACATATTTTCAAATAATTTGGATTCGAAAGGTATCTATATCTGCTCTTATATGCTCTGTGTACGACTAGATTTTCAAAAATTAATTTATTTAATAGTTTTTACGTATGTAACTTTTAATCTAGACCGGACTTTAAGAAATTCAGTAAATCAAAGTTGTTCCTCTTGATTTCCTGAGCCTGAATCACATTTCATCGTGTTTGGGAATTTCCATAGAAACTTGATATAATTTGTTGAGTACCGTGTCCCACTACAGCTGGACTGAGATGGTCGCTTCAAAATTTATCATCTTTGCTCCCATTCAAGAGAATATCTTACATTTTACAAGAGCTGTGGTTTATGTAATAAGAAATTTGTCTACCAATTCTCAGCTCAATCGAACAACGCAGTCAAAAGTCTTTTGACTCTGTCAGTCTTCAATCTTTGAAGTTCAGACAAGCGTAGGCGGAAAATGAGCTCGTTCTACCTCTTGTTGAAAGATAGTGCAGCAAGAGGTAGAACAAGTTCACTTTTCGCCTTTGCTTGCCTGAATTTAAAAGGCGTATAACTTTCGAGTCCGTTGTTTGAGCTGAAATTCGGTGTAGAAACTCCTTGTTACATAAACCACAGCTCCTGTAAAATATAAGATATTCCCTTGAATGGGAGCAAAGATGCTAAATTTTGAAGCTACCGTCTCAGTTTAGGTAATACAGTCGTCTATGGCTCACATCAGGCTTGAATTTTTGGAAGGAATCAGTTCAAATCCAACGGCTTAAAAAAACTAGCCTCTGTTCTTTCTCCGGGGCCGGGAGTGTTCCATTTACATCAAAAATTCAAATATCTAGGCAATGTTTTCTCTATGGATGATGAAGCGATTTTCGTACTTCTAGTTTTTGTTCAACTGTTTTAACATCTCATAAAAAAGTGAACCACAACTCCGACACAATCCAATTATTTTAATGGACAAAAATGGATGTAAATATTTGAATGAAGTGACTAATGGGCTTGCGTGGCCCACTGAATGGCTCTCTTGGCCCACGAACGGGCTCTTGCGACCTACGTAAAGGAAATAAAGGAGTTTGTAAAATCCCCAGAGTGCATTTATTGACTGATGCCAAGTATCAGGGTTGCCAGGTCTTCGACGGCTCTTATCGCCAGATTTGCCACCAAAATTCGCCAGAATTCGCCATCTCATTTGAAAAATCGCCAGATTTTCGCCAAATTTCTTTTTACTAACAACCTTATGTACAAAAAAAAAGTCAATCATGCTGAAGTAATCCTCAAAGAATACCTCAAATGGTCAATTCTTCAGTTTTGTTTTTCAACTTTCATTTCAACTTTTATCTTTTGATACACATTTCATGACAAAAGTTCTCGAAGAAAAACGGAATGCCACCATATTGACTTTTCTTCATAATTTTTTATTTGTAGCATTTAGAACGCGTTTTATTTTGTAATTTGTGAACAATATTGAAATTTTATTGATGCTAAATAGCAAAATCTTTCGGACTTTTTTCTGAAATGCTATGAAATTTATAACTCTTTAAAAGCAATGTTATTGGTATTACTTTAGCAAAATCTGACCAATTGCCATCAAAAAATCCCAAAATGTAACGTGATCACTCAAATAATAATAAAAAAACAATTTTTTATACCAATGACATTTTTCATGTCCTGTATTTTGACCATATGATAAGAGATTGAGTAGTAAACCATAAAGAGGGCGTAACCAAAACCAAACGGGCGCAATCACGAAATAATAGGATGCACAATTTATTTTGGATTTCAATTGGCCCTACCATTAGGAAAATCAAATTGGGAATTTTCATAATCAGTTACTTATGCGTTTGCCGAAGCTTTTGACTTCATAACAGTCTCTTTTTCCCAAACTCTCTTGTTAAAAGTTCTAGACTGCATTTTTTACCGATTTTAACTGGTACACAGAATGTCATTCAATGTAAAGGTTTTTAAAAGGTAAAACCCGAGTGGGGAAAAGTCATGTCTGATAAAAGCATTGGTCTGTTAATTACAACACAGTCTGACAAAATTCACTTGAAGTTTTATTAAAGTCTGATGTTTGATGCTTGCTTGCTATGAACTGAATTAGTTTAAATGAATTACTATACACCAAATTTAAAGAAAAATTGAGATATTATCCCAAACAAGTCATTATTGTTTTCTTTTTAAAAAAATGATAATGGGGCTTAACAAAAAATTTCAACAATTACTTCCTGGGACACAATTCACTTATTAATTCGTTTAATTAATTACGCTATCCAATTATAAACCATATGATAATATCAAGCATTTTAGAAAATAGGGATATTCTTATTCTGAAATCCCTTTTCAACACTATCTAATATCTTAGTGACTTTGAACTCCCAAATTTTTTTTTTTCAAATATCATTATTATATCAACAATTTGAAATATTAAAGAAGTATTTCATAGACGCTTTTCATTATTTCACATAAACTATCGTCATAATTTCAATAGAAGTTCTTATTTCACCCTGAATTATTATCACTATATGGCACATCAAAGGAATAACGGATTTTTTTTCGCCTTGATTTTTTTTAAGCCGTTAAGTCCTTTTTTAAAGACGTGTTTTCAAATACAATGTGTTTTTCTAGTTATTTGAGCATCAGCTCAAATGCCGTGACTTCTAATGGCATATTCTGATATCAGGGGTATCAAAAGGAAAGTATTTTGTGAAGGTGTACATTTTTCATTAGCTCAGATAACTAAATCAAATCACTTCAAACCACTAAAACGAACAATTATTCCAAAACCTTATTAATAGATATTCAAAGGGTCCTTAGTTATGAATTGATGTAAAATTGTATCAATATCTGTTTAGCAGATGTTTGACAATCATTAATCTTAACTTTCAAATTGAACCAAAAAACACCCGAAATGCTCCAGTGGTGTGTTCAAGAAATTGCCAAGGTATAATATAAGGCATATTTTCGGCATCACAAAGATAAATTAACATTTTCTGCGTTGTCCAAAGTTTGTCTTAAACGAAAAAAAGCATATAATGTCTTTCAAAACTAACTTAAAATGTATGTCTTTGGATATTTTTTTTCTTTATTTTTTTGAACAATTATTGCCAAAAATAACGCAATTTTTTTTCGAAATTTTTGCGAAAAAGATTTCGCAAAAAAAATTCAGCCAATAACTTTTGTTTCAAATTTTGCAAGTTATGACAGGAAAATTTTCGTTGTAATCATAAATATTTTTACAAATTAACAATTTAAATTTAACAAATACTAAAATATTTACGAAAAAAATAAAAAATGTGCAATTTAAGTTAGTTTTAAGTTATAATAAATGTTATCATTGAATACAGAAAATAATAGAGAAATGAAAATCTTTCTCTTGGTTTTGTAATGTTGAAAATGTGTTTTATATTTCTTGGCAATTACTTTGGCACATAAACAGAGCATTCCGTGGTATAATTTGATAAAATTTGAAGGTTTAAAGAAGTGGTAGTGGTGTATTCATGTAATTTTGCTTCAATTCATAACTAAGGACATTTCAATATCCATTACTATGGTTTTGGAATATTTATTCGTTTTAGCGATTTTTAGTGATTTATTACAGTTATTAGAGCTGATAAAAAATGTACATCTTCACAAAATATTTTCCTTATGATACTCTGATATCGGAAAACGCCATTAGAAGTCTTGGCACTTGAGCAAACACTTTTTTAGAACATAGGCAACCACCCTGTTCTCTTAGGCATTTAGTATACTCTTAAGTATTTGAATACTTTAATTATATTTGACTCTTTAAATGTCATTTTACAAACGCAGATTTGTAGTTGAACATCAGTCTATGTGCAATTTTGTCCATTAGTGGCCATTTTCTGCCACTTTCTGCCACTTTCTGCCACCTTCTGCCATTTTCTGCCACTTTCTGCCACTTTCTGCCACTTTCTGCCATTTTCTGCCACCAAGTGGCAGAAAATGGCAGAAATTCAGTAAAAGCCAAAATTTGCCATCCCTGCCCTTTAGTGATTGTCATCTAGGTTAATCCTTAGTTTTCAGTCAGAATGAAAGTCAAAATCATAAAGAGAGAATCAAAATTTGCCTGAGTTATCGCCGAAAATGTGCGATTCTGCCAAATTTTTCGCCAAATTTCCCCGATTTCGCCAAATTTTTCGCCAAATTTCCCCGATTTCGCCTAATTTTTCGCCAAATTTCTCCGATTTCGCCTAATTTTTCGCCAAATTTCCCCGATTTCGCCTAATTTTTCGCCAATTACAATTATTCCGTCTCTTTCACCGTTTTGCCCTTTTCAAAACAATGAAAAATTAACATATCTGCCATTTTTACGTAGCAATGCACCAACTGGCAGCTTATAATGCCTGAAAGGTTAATATGAAAGAGTGATTCACAAAAACCGAAATCTTATGAACGGGCTTAAATATCAAAAATATTTTACCATCAATCACAAGGCATATTTTTCTTTTTCAGGAAAAACTTTATTTTTGCACCTCATTTGTCTGCCCTCGGTTGTGAAAAGCCCTAAATCCTGACACAAAAATTACGGTCATAAGCTCTTGTAGTTTTAAAGTATTTAAACATCAAAGCTTGGGTGTGTATTGTAACAAAAGCTACCTGTTTGTGGTATCACATTGACAACAAATTGAGGTTAATTTGAGGAAGTAAGATTTTGAAAAGTAATTGGTAATTTGTAATTTAAAGTTCGTCAATAACATGGCCAAAAATGTAATTAATTACAATTACTTGGCGCAAAAATGTAATTAATTACAATTACTTGGCCCAAAAATGTAATTAATTACAATTACTTGGCCCAAAAATGTAATTAATAACAATTACTTGGCCCAAACGTGTAATTAATTACAATTACAATTACTTGGCCCAAACATGTAATTAATTACAATTACATGTAATTGAAAGTACGTAATTGTAGTTGCAATTACAATTACTCCCCATCCCTGCCCTTCTTGTCTCGCTTGACTCAAAGAAAACGTAGTGCACTTTTAAAACATTTTCATGGTTTTGAGGTGGATGAGCAAAGATGATAATTTGATAATAAAATTGTTGCAAAATTGAGCTGTTTGAGATTATTTTGAGCCTTATTATGAATGAAATTTTGTGATAAATATGCTTGACTAATCTATCGACCAAATAGTTAATAAGAAATCTATGTCGCCAACACTGAGCAAACCCGGTCTTGTTTTTACAGGACATGTTCATCTATGAAGGATTTGCATCAAGCCACTAAATGTTGTCATCCTGGCATTCGCGAACTTCTTCTCAACAAACGAGCCCTACATTACCTTGTCAAGGAAAAACAAAATACCAGGCTCTTAAAACAACACAAAGCCAAATGGAAAATACATCACTTAAAGTTGAAGTGCTTAGAAGAAGACTTGTTGAGTTTCGTAAGGACGTTGCCTTTTCTATTGGCAAAGAAGATCGGACTTTGCGAGGACTTATTCACTTTAGAGTTGGATAAATACATCAAAACAATCCATGTTCATGAGATCCATCAACAAGAATTTCTGTCGAATTTCTGGGAGAAAAAAAATTCTCCCCTTCAGACAGAAGATTTCATTTTGAAGAGCTTGGAAAATCTAAGGTAATTGACATTTTGGAAATAATGCATTGCCAAATATTGAAATGAAGTGCAGAATGCCTTTTAATTTTAATGCCTTTAAATTCCATTCGAGGGGAAATTCATTTTTTTGTATAATTTTGAATGGGTGTATATTTAAAGCGTGTAAACCTAAGCTTAGAATAAATGAATAATGTGATAATGTAATAAAGGGGGTGAGGCATGGCGTAGTGCGTACTGTGTCGGATTGTCGTGCGGATGGTAGGTGTTCGATCCCGGCTGACTGCCACTCGCCAAAACTCAACTCTTCGGAGTCAAAATTTAGCATTTGAACCGTCTTTCAATGCAAAAATCAAATCTACAAACGCAACTCTTCGGAGTCAAAATTTAGCGTTGAACTGTCATTCAATGCAAACTAAGGCAAGCCCCGGTTCGATCTCGGGCTTGTCGAGTCCAAGTGACCTGTGGTATTAAGTTACATGCAGAAGTCACGGCCCTTGACGGCTTAAATGGGCGAACCTGGGGTCATTCCCGAGGGTGAGGTAAGAATTAATGCTTGCTTGTTAGCTTGTCCAAGTGTAGCGGCAATATCCCCATATGGTGGACAGCCTCTTTCAGATCACAGCTGCGAAGCTGCGTTCTGACTCCACCACAAACAAATGAATAATGTATTTTTTCGTACACAGAACGCAAGCAAACTTAGGCCGAGCACGAGTACAGAAGAATAGGAGCAGGAGCCACAAAGCCCCCCTGAAAGACCATAACCTAACAAATAACCAAAAATATAAAATAAGAAAAAGGAAACGTATTTCATCTTGCTTGCCACCGATCGACTTCTGTTTTGACACGTCCAGCTCACGTCGTATTTGTGACACTCCATTCGGTTTTACAGGCCGCTTTCAATCGATCAATGCTGATCGTTTTGCTTCGACCATTCATGCAAATCGCAAAAGTGTTTTTTTTCGGTGTATCACCTCGAACAGGCCCTCGTAGGGCGGAGTGAGGGAGATTCTCATTTTGTCCACCCTCAGCCAAAGGTTGCCTCGCGCACGAGAATAAATTTGATGGAACAAGCGAAGATTGTTGTCCATGAAATGTGGTGGGCAACGGAACGTACTTTTTCAGAGATTCACTCAGTTCTCTGAACACTTGCGAGGGTGGTTTGCAATCGCTAGCAGGATCACACATAACACCTGGTAATCTCAGAGTCGTACCAAATACCAATTGAGTTGGAGAAAACCCCGAATTGTCTTGGGGAGAGGTACGAATCCCCAGGAGGACCCAAGGTAAGTGCTGAACCCAATCACACCCGGCCTCTCGGGTTCTGAAAGACTCTTTTAATTGTCGATGGAGTCGTTCCGCCATTCCATTTGATTGCGGATGATAGTCCGTGGTGTGATTAAGTTGAAATCCCAAGAAATGAGGAAGTCCTACCCAAAGTGTAGAAGTGCATTGTGACTGTCGCAACCTTGATGTCTGTGAAGCTATCGGAGGAATACGGAGGAGGTCGATTCTACACCTATGGTTAGCTAGGTTATCTTATTCACCCAACCTATCTATGCCTTACGATCAATAAAAGCTACCTCTTCCGGCGAGTCAGTCGAGTAGAGGCTACCAAACCACAAACACGTTGTAAGTTCATTCCTATTTCCAATAGGTTAGAATACTTAGACATTTATTATCCAAAGGTACTATCATCCATTAGCTAGAATAGGTACAAGTCAGCACAGTGACCCACGATCGGATATGATGGTGTCGGGTAAGCCAAACCGGGCAACCCATCCACTAAGGAACATTCTTGCGCACGTGCGGTAATATCCGCAATAGAAAAAGCCTCGGGCCAACGAGAGAGACGATCAATTATAGTCATGACATAACGAGCCCCGCTTCATACTTCAAGGGGACCCACTAAATTTACATGAATGACCTTAAATCATTGTGATGGGATTTCCATATGTGGTACTCTGACAGCTTTGGAATTGCAAGCTGTGGCGATGGCTCCGGGAGTCTGAATTTTGTGCGGCAGTCGCTGAAATCTATAATAGTCTTCCCAGACACTGACAATTGGAGCGCGTATTGTCATAGTTCGCAAAGTCGAACTGTCGAAACCATTGTGCAAGACTACCCTACTTGGGGCATTGTCGATTGCTCAAGGGTGTGACGACCAATGGCTAACTATATCACCATTACTGAGAAATTATAAGAGATGTCTTGGCGAGCAAGCTCAAGAGCGGAGACACCCTGAACCCTCTATCTTCCTCGAGAGTCACCCTGATCGCAAAAAACCTTCAAGAAGGAGAACTGGAACTGAGCTCGATTGATCTAAAGGCGCGTGAATGTTACCGTTCTTTTACAAATTGAAAGCGAACAATTAAATCACAGAATTCGTCTGTTGAAGTGTTTCGTTCGTGTGCAATATGTCAACCTCGCTGGAGTGAAATGCTTATTCTTGAAACCAGTGCAAGAGATATATTTGATTCCTTACGTGAACACACACTAGAATTCTCAATCGGATATTGAATTTCGACAGCTGATCCGGTCACCTGTTGAAACATGCTTTCGCCGTCAATGATGCCCCTGTTGAGCTCTAGAACGGAAAGTGTTTGACGATCCTCTCACAACCTTTCACGGTTCTGCGCTGTTTGCCCTAGGCTGTACAATCTTCATTGTTTCGTAACGGAAACAGCAGGAAATCTACATTTGAGAGGGCTTTTAACCTACTTATAAGCATCCTTTTGTCACGAAATAAAAAAGAAAGGCAAAGAGCTAACTCCAAAGAATCGGTTTGGTGTTTTGGCGGAGGTCCAAAAAGAAGAGGAAATCCGAAATTCTACCCAACTTTGCGGAGTCCAGCTTCAATGAAATGGGGGTCCATGATGAGGCAGTTGCTGGCCACGGCGCCGAAGACTATGGTGGAGGCCGGATTTTTGCCTTGGAGCACTAGAGGCACTTCAAAGGGGTCACAAGCAATGGCACGGCTGTTGTGTTGGTTGACCTCTGCGTCAACAACGAACTACTTCTCGTCCACATGGATGATCACTTTGGAAGCTGCCTTGTGCTTTACAAAAGACAGCAACTTGGGGCACCTCTCCCTCCTGATGGCCTTCGACTTCTCTGTCAGCAAGGTTCTGCGCCTACAAACATAGCTAGACATGCCAAGGTCTTCATGGACGGCCTTGTGAATGGTCTTTGTCGAGAGATTGCGGTTCCGGGCTAATGTGGTCATTGGCGTGCTGGGGTTGGCTTTAATTGTCCTTTTCAAGCCTGCCAGGAACCTGGGGGTCCTCTTGGTGTCCAATCTTTGGGCATGGAGCTTTCGTTTGACATCCCCGGACTGGTTGTAAGCCTTCACAACCCGGTAAATGGTGGCCCTGGGCAGCTTGGTCAACTTGGCGATTTCAGCTGGCCCATGCCCGGCGTCACAGAGGATGGCAAAGGCAGACCTGTTCCTCTCCTCCATGGACCCGGATCACTTGATTTGACGGAAATTTGAATCAAGCCGCTCCGAAGGGTCAGCTGATTAAAAATAGCGCCCCAAATTCAAATGAAAACACAATTATTTGCTTAAAATATCGAATTCAATTCTGTCTCAATTTATCGGTAAAGCCCTGTACATTAGCTAGAATTGGGTCCTTTAAGGAGCAGCTGACTGGGAGGTCACAATACATAAGACTGGGAGGTCACCTTAGTAATACAGCTCCAGAAATTGCACCCTGACACAAACATGTGACCCATTTTCGAGCTGCTAAAGGTATATTGAACACATTAGAACAGAAATTTTGTGCATCAAAGCTCAAAGGTTGCACGTGATTTCCATTTCATTGGTTGCGCTTGAAGGACTCAATAGGTACAAGTCAGCACATGGTCCTTCGAGCCTGTGGCCTGTGGAGACTTTTCCTAAAGCTTTGGATTGAATAGATATTTTTGGATTTTGATTTGGAATTCAAAGTCGAGCTACCGGAGAACTTGGTGAACTAGGGGATCTATTGGGGCTCGATTTTGAATTGCCAACGGAACACCGGGGGTGGGGCTTCCGGACCTCGCCGCCCAATTAGGGGCAAGGCCCGAATGTATGCTTCCTCAAATCATGGAGTTGATTCTACACGCAGAAAAGAAAAGATTTATTGCTTCCATTGATATCCAAAAGATGTTCCTTTCCGTTAGATTGTCCAAAGAGTCCGACAAGGATATGCTTCGCTATGTGTGGGTCCCTCCGGGTGAAACTCAGCCGAATTTTTATTGTTTCACACGTTTACCGTTCGGGTGTGTGTGTAGCCCGTTTTTAGCGATGTGGTGCTTAAAAGAAACCGCACATAAGTGGGAAAAAACGTATCCGGAGGCAGCGAGCATAATCCTTGAAAAGACTTACATGGATGACATTCTTGTGTTGGCCGATACTACGGAAGAAATGATTCTTTTACTTAACCAAATATTGACCATCCTGGCGAGTGGAGGTTTTTACGGACATAAGATTTCGGCCAACGAATCCACCATTCTTGATTCCATTGACGAGACCAGAGTTAATAGAGATCGAACAGTTTCGATTCTGGGCTTGAAGCTGGACTATGAGTCAGATCGGTTCTACTTTGATTTGAACGAGAAATTCCAGCAGTTTGATGAGAATGCGTCAAAAATAACGCGGCGGAATGTCGTGTCCTTGGGAAGCCAAGTGTTTGATACTCAGGGTTATGTATCCCCATTTGTCATGAAGTACAAGCACATCCTTCCGATGCTATGGCTTAACAAGGCAGGCTGGGATGACAATCTCCTTACGAAGACTATCAAAGGAGATGATGGAATTCTCATCAACGATCTCATGGCCGAAGAGGCCATAGCCTTGTTTAAGCAATGGATTAAGCAAATCCCCTTGTTGAAATAATTGTCCTTCCCTCGTGGGATTGGCGGACCCATCGAGTTCGTGGCAATTTTCAGCGATGCGAGCACTTTGGGAATGGGGTTGCCGCTTACCTTGTTTCAAACATCGGCAAGGGGGGGATAGACTCCCAACTGGTCTCCTCAAAGAGCTCACTGATGCCGAAAAACCTCAGAAAAGGGGCGGAAGTAAAGGATGCCCTCACGATCGCGCGAGCCGAGTTAATTGGACTCGTCATGGCGGTCAACATGGGGAGTTACCTTCAAGAAGCTTTCAAACCTAATCTAGAGAGCAAGAAGATCGTGTATTTCACGGACTCACTATTAAACTTGCAAAGAACCCAACGAGGAAAAGGTCATTGTAAAGTTTGGGAAGAGAGACGTATTGTCAAGATTTTGGATAACTCTCAAGGATCTGAAATTCGTTTCTGTCCGGGAAAGTTGAACCCTGCGGATTTGCCTAGCAGAGGGTGTACCTTGGAGGAGTTGGAGAGTCAATCCGATTTCTGGTCCAAAGGACCCGAGTTTCTCACGAAACCCAAGTCAGAGTGGCCTCAACAACCCCGGGTTGGAGAGAGAGCCATGCACGATAGCGAGATAAGCACGTCTCGTAAAATGAATGACTTTACGTATACGGATGTGCAAATATATCTTACGCAAAGGGAAGCACTTCAAAAAGAAACGGAATCCGAGGAACAAACTCCGAATCTCAGAAGGACTGAGCATAGTTTGAGTTTCTTGGATAGACTCGTTACGAACAGTGGAACATGGCTGAAAATGTGTACAGTTCGCGTTCGTATCCAACGACTCGCCGTTAAAGCAAGGAATTATCCAAGCAAACCAAATAGTTCCAAGGACAAGGCAAAGCCAACCTACGTTACCACGAGCCGAGTTAATTGGACTCGTCATGGCGGTCAACATGGGGAGTTACCTTCAAGAAGCTTTCAAACCTAATCTAGAGAGCAAGAAGATCGTGTATTTCACGGACTCATTATTAAATTTGCAAAGAACCCAACGAGGAAAAGGTCTTTGTAAAGTTTGTGAAGAGAGACGTATTGTCAAGATTTTGGATAACTCTCAAGGATCTGAAATTCGTTTCTGTCCGGGAAAGTTGAACCCTGCGGATTTGCCGAGCAGAGGGTGTACCTTGGAGGAGTTGGAGAGTCAATCCGATTTCTGGTCCAAAGGACCCGAGTTTCTCACGAAACCCAAGTCAGAGTGGCCTCAACAACCCCGGGTTGGAGAGAGAGCCATGCACGATAGCGAGATAAGCACGTCTCGTAAAATGAATGACTTTACGTATACGGATGTGCAAATATATCTTACGCAAAGGGAAGCACTTCAAAAAGAAACGGAATCCGAGGAACAAACTCCGAATCTCAGAAGGACTGAGCATAGTTTGAGTTTCTTGGATAGACTCGTTACGAACAGTGGAACATGGCTGAAAATGTGTAGAGTTCTCGTTCGTATCCAACGACTCGCCGTTAAAGCAAGAAATTATCCAAGCAAACCAAAGAGTTCCAAGGACAAGGCAAAGCCAACGTACGTTACCAAAAAAGAATTGGATTGGGCGGAACACATCTTGGTGAAGTACGCACAACAAAAGTCGTTGGACAAAGAAAGTAAAGCCTTGAAAGAAAAGAAGAGCATGAAGTTGAAAGCATCTCCATTAAAGGATCTTCCAGTGTATTGGGATGACAAATATGAGGTCATTCGATTGGAGACTCGACTGCATCGTGCATCTTCATTAGCTCATGATTTCAAATCGCCAATAATTTTACCAAAAGGTGATATTGCCGAAAAAATGATTTTGTCCTTGCATCAATCCAGAATGCATATCGTCAACGTCAGACCTTTGATTTGCTACGGCAAAAATACTGGGTTTTGGGTAGTTTCAACTACACTAAAAGTGTGGTGAGAAGATGTCGTGTCCCGCGATGCCGGTACATCAAGTTCAACTCCCCGAAAATGTCACCTTTGCCGGCAATGCGGATTGATGATCCGAAGCCATGGGTGAAAGTAGGAGTGGACTACATGGGACCATTGACCTGCAAACACGAATGTTATTCGGAAATTAGCACGCTTGTCAAAACGAATGACAAATACAAACATTTAAGTCCTATCCAGCAAAAGAGAAAAATCAAAGAACTGCAAGAGCAATGTGTACATCCAAAGACAATGAAAGTCTGGATTGCGCTATTCACCTGCTTTCATACAAGAGCAATCCATGTTGAAGCGGTGACTTCTTGCAACACCAATGATTTTTTGGATGCTCTTCGGCGCTCTATTGGTCATTGTGGAAAACCCTCGGTGATCTACTCTGACAATGCCAAGTACTTTGAAGCAGCCGACAAATGCTTGAGCACATGTGATATAAACTTCGATCAAATTGCTGCAGAAACGTATAAAGGAGAAGCTCCAATAACTTGGATATACAGTACCCCAGAAGCACCTTGGACTAATGGGGTAACAGAGAGGATGATTGGATTGTTTAAGCGCCAGCTCCGGATTGCATTGCAAAGAGAAATGATCACTCTACGAGCGTTGCAAACGATCTTGGTGGAACTGAAATGCATCATCAATGATCGACCCCTTGGAGTGACCGATCAAGATTGTTTGAAAGTGATTACTCCCAACCTTTTGGTCTACGGTCGGCCCATGAATGAATTTGTGACGCCTTCTGACGAGAAATTGGATTGCATGGATTATGCCAATTTGTGGACCTTCAGAAAACGCGTCATGAATCATTTCTGGGACCAATGGCGGAAACAATACTTGCAAGAATTATCCATCAATAACAAATGGAAAGGAAAAGACCCACCGGCGATTCATGTCGGGATGTGGTCATTCTCAAGCCAGACACGTTTGAGAAAAATTCGTGGAAATTGGCGAGAATAGAGTCCGTCCGAAAAAACCAGGGTGGCGTTGTCGTTGTTGTGTCAATTCGGCGCTATAATGGGCAAATTCTAGAGAGAACAGTGCGGCAAATTGCTCTCCTGGAACCGCATTGGTACAACACAGAGAAAGTGGATTTGGAATCCCCACTCCAGAGTGAACGTGCTGGAAGTCTAGGTCAGACGCTGACAGACCCACCCCCGGGAGGCCTACTGGGGGAGGTGTTCCAACCTCCTGATCGAAACCGACCCTGTCACAAAAGAGTGCGTGAGGAAGATGAAGCGGACCCTAATACAACGCCATATTCATCTCCGTAACCCCAAAATCTAGACTCAATTAACACCTTAGCCCTGCTCACAAACACGCTCCAATGACCGTTCGCCTCGACGCCATTATTGTCCGAGGCGAGTGTGAAGTGAAAGGTTGGGGGTAGGTGCATGAACAGATTATAAATATTAACTCTATTTTCAACTAAAACTATCTCTCTCTTACTTCTTAATAAAGGTCTTTAGTTCCAAATCTCCAGTTATTTTACTGGCGACCGAAATTGGCAAAGGACCCACGCACGCACTATGGACCCCCTTCCTTCTCAAGGACCGTCTCCATTTGACCCTAGTGACTGTGGGGGAAACACGGCCCAAGCCTTTGAGCAATGGCTGGAGATGTTTGAGATTTACTGTGACCATATCCTTGAAGATCCTGTCCCAGACAATGAAGCCTCTGTTCGCAAGCATGCTATCGCCAAAAAACGGAAACTGCTCTGGTTCATCGGAAAGCGCGGGCTCCATGACATTCAAACCATCTGTCACAATGCCCGAATGGATCCCAGTGTTACGTACATGATAATTGTGCAAAATCTTAAAAAGAAATACCAACCGAAATCCTCACGATGGCAAGCTATAGTGTTGTTCCGTTCACTCCGTCAAGAGCATGGAGAACCAATTTCCAAATTTGCTGAACGTTGTCGTCAACACGCGTCCCTCTGTGGATCTGTGGATTCGAGTCGGAGGAATTCAATGAGCAAGATCCCTTAAAAATGGCAACAAAGATTCAATTAGTCCTTGGAACAACCAATCAGAACCTAAGAGACGCCGTCATTCAGAAGAACTGGTCGCTTGAAGAGGCCGTTTCAAACGGCATGTTGTTAGAGGATTCTGCCACGGCCTCGAGTTCCGTTTCAAATGGCCAGGCCCAAGTAATGAACGTCGTGTCGCACCCTAGGGAGTGCACCGTACACCGCACTGCAGGAGCCTACTCTAAGCAAACCCAACGCTCCAATGGGGTCAAAATTGGATACAGATGTTTCAAATGTGGCTCAACTTCCCGCCATCCAGCCACAGCATGCCCAGCAAATGGAAAGACTTGCTCGACCTGTCAAATGTCTGGACACCTTGCAATCGTATGCCGGAACGACAATCCGAACGGCTCTAGGACCGGAAGCAAAGAAAGTTACCCTTCAAGTAAAAGATGGAACAAGTCAAATGGCAAACACAAGTACAGAAAAGTCAAAACTGCCACGCAAACTAGCGTATCATTAAGCGGTAGCGAGGCAGATGCCAGTGACGTCTCGTCGGGAGAAGAAGCACATTTTGCCCAGGCCTTCTCTTCTAGTATCACAGGTCAATCAAATAGAAGCACTCCAAAAACCCAATTCTCAATAGATGGAGTGTTAACATCGGGTATTGCTGATTCCGGGGCCCAGATCAACGTAATTCCGCAGAGATTATGCCCAAAAACACTCCTTAATGGACTCGAGAAAACCCCGGTAAAAATCAAGCCATATGGATCAGCATCACACCCTATCCAACCCATCGGGGTTGGAATAGCTGACGTCACATGGGGAAGTACTACGCTCTCCTCGGAGTGGGATGTCATACAGGATTCCCCCTCCCATCCAATGGTTCCATTAATCTCGTGCAACACATGTGTCGCATTAGGCATCCTCACGTTGAACATACCTGGATTCCAATCAGACCGAGCAGTGTCATCATCCCAAACTGTTCTGTCATGCACAGCTAACGGTGGATTTGACCTTCGTTGATTCAAGACAGCTTTTGAGGGTGTGGTGCACCTCAGGAACCATGAGGTGGAGCTGTATTTGGCGGATAACCCGAGGCCAGTGGCTTGTGCTCCCCGCTACACACCATTCCACCTCAGGGCCCAAGGGGAAACGGCAATTCGAGACATGCTTGGGGACGGCATAATTGAGCACCATCATGGGCCCACACCTTGGGTAAGCAATATCCAGGTGGCCCCTAAAGACAATGGACAAATTCGAATTACCATTGATCTCAGAAACTTGAATAAGTGTTTGGTAGATACGCGTGTCCCAATTCCTACAATAGAGTCTATAAAGGCTGGCTTGGTTGGATGTAAATATTTTTCCAAACTGGATTTCAAATCATCCTTCCATCAGCTGTCCCTGGCCAGGGCATCTCAAAAGCTCACGGTATTCCGTGTAAATGGCAGACTTTATCATTTTAAAAGACTGCCCATGGGTGTCAAACCCGCATCGGGTGAATTCATGAAGGCCATCCGGGATCATTTTAGTGATATTGCTGGTCTTCACGCCGTCCATGATGACATCATCATCGCTGGAGCTAGTCTTCAAGAGCATGATTGAGCCCTCACCTCATTCTTGGAACGTCTCCTCAAGACCGGGATGACCCTAAATCCCAATAAATGTTTGTTCAGACAATCCGAGAACCCTTTCTGGGGCATGAGGGTCTCCGCAGACGGGGTTAGTCCTGATCCTGAACGGGTTCAAAGACTCCGGGATGCGGCCACACCGAGGACCAAAGACGAGCTTGTCTCTTTCATGTGCATGGCTAGGTCCAACTCAGACTTTCTTCCCTTTATTGCTCGAGAGACACCTCATCTGCGGGCTCTTACGGCCAAGGGTGCCCAATTCCGCTTGACCCGTGCCCATCAACTTGAATTCGATCAACTTAAACGAGCACTCCACGAGAATGCATGCCTCACGTTTTTTGACGCATCTCTCCCCACATTTGTTTACGTTGACGCTCACCGGGACGGGCTCTGCGCCATCCTGTACCAGGGCCGAGATGATGCCAATCTTCGTACAGTGGCAGTCTCTTCCAGGGCCACCACTGCAGTCGAAAAACGCTATCCCCAAATCGATTTAGAAGCCCTGGCAGTTGATCATGGGCTGCGAAAAATGAAAATTTATTTGGTGGGCAACCCTGATGTGACTGTCGTGACGGACCATAAGCCATATAAGCCATTGCTGCCTATTTTTCGTGGCACTCGGCCGGGCTCGGTTCGAACTGATCGAATCATCTTGCGCCATCAGGACATTCAGTTTAAAATGATTTGGAAAGCTGGACACGCTAACCCAGCAGACTTTTTTAGCCGTCGCACCAATTCGATCAAGTCAATCTCGCGCATTAACATTCAAGACTCTGGCATTGACAACGAAATTGAAAAGGCCATCCATTTCATTCTTGATGGAGACATTTGCCGCAGCCTCACACCCGAAACTGTTTCCCAGGCGACCAAAGGCGACCGTGCTCTTCAGGCTTTAAAAAAGGCCGTCTTCAAAGGCCATCTCCCAGAGAGCCCCACCACCGTCTTATCACCCACTTGGGTAACAACTTATCGTCGGGTATTTGCCGAGATGACAGTCTCCTCTAGGGGAAACTTATTGCGAGGAGACCGGCTTTTCCTTCCACAAACTCTCTGGTCGAAAGCAGTGTCCTTGGCTCATGGGGGCACTCATTTAGGCGCTTCGTCCATGAAACGACGGTTACGGACCGTTCTCTGGTTCCCAGGTATGGACCGTCTGGTAGAAGAGCATGTTTCTCAGTGTACAACATGTCAAACAGTGACGGAAAAGGGTACCAAGGTCGAACAAAAGCCCCACCATATGCCACTGCGGCCATGGGAAAATGTCTCAATTGATCATTTTGGGCCCTTACCAGACCGCTCAAGTATCTTAGTAGTGAGGTGCGACCTATCCAGATTTCCAAGTGCGGCCTTTGTCCGTTCAACCTCAACGGAAGATACCATACAAGCCCTCAAAGAAATATACACTTCTTTTGGGTTCCCTCTGAGGCAAAGGTCTGACAATGGGCCAGCTTTCCGATCATCTGAGTTTAAGTTGTTTTGCCAGAACTATGGCATTACACACACCTACACAGCCCCACACCATCCACGAGCAAATCCGGCTGAAACCTTTATGAAGGTTTTGAAGAAAGCTTTTCAAAGTAGTGGGCACTCCCGAAAACAGTTGCGTGAATCCCTTTTAGTTTGCCTCAGAGCATATTAGCCAACGATTCAGTGAGGTCACTAATCTAAACAAAGTCAGGGATTGGTTCAGAATTGAGCCCGCTCAACCAATGACAACAAGGCAGCAATTTTGCGGACATTAGATCACTTTTGACGCTTCAACAACACTTAGCAGCGATGACGTTAAGGACCCCATAAACCATTTAGGCCAATTGAAATCAGATGAATCATGGAATAGTCCAAAGAAGATTGGTGTTAAAAGGAAATTTTGTAAGCTTTTCATTAAAAAAAGTTCCAATTATCTGGGATTTATTCATCAACAGTATGGCATAGGGTAGGTCACATTGAGCCTTGATTCTGTCCATGGCATATCATTTTGTTCACTTCCATCGGGTCATTCTGATATAGAGGTGAAGAATCTTTCTAAAAATTGAAGTTTCTGATACTGTGGCATTTTTCTCGAAATGTTTTGGAACGGTGTCGGTGTTTGGTGGTGTCACCCATTCTTACATGTTTTCACTTAAGCTTGCGTGTAGAATCTAGTTGTTTCTTGGCTTTGGTCTGGATTCCCATGGTTGATCGATTGGTGGGTTTGTTGATTGGTTGCCTCTACAATCCTTCAAACATCTTCTGATGCTAGTCATGAAAGGTCTTTTGGTTTTTCCCTCTGGTAAGTTGCTCTTGTTGTTTTGGACTAAAGCAAGACGACGCTTTTTGTTTGGACGGCTGGCCGCGTCGGAACGGTAATTCAGGGTCAGAGCGGTAATCATAAAAATCCCAAACGTGCGTCCTTCGATACCGATCATTAAAGCGGCTTATATCTTTGCTCAAATCAAAACCATGTCAATTTTTCAAAAGTAAATTACGTGTCCATTGAGTCAAGCGAGACAAGAGGGATGATTCAAATTGGTCTACAAATAAAGTTTGAACCCTGATTAGGTCTGGCCCTCCGACATAAATATGAGGTTTGGTGAAAAGTTGGTTTTTTATTTCACTCTTACAGGAAGCCCGAGTACTTTTTAGCGCATTTTAAAACACGTTGGTCCGTCGCAATATTGGTATACCACATGTAGCCACCAAAAATATCAGAATCATCTCTTTTTCTACAAGCATTGAGCATTTCAAGTTTCGGTCCACCTGCGCAGCACGACTCAATGTCCGCGATCTCACATAGTACTAAAGAAGCAACAGGCAGGTACAAAATACGAAAAACAAAATACCGCAAATATCCATTCAATTTGCTTTGCATATCAACTAAACTACGAAAGTGTACCTTTTTGATTATATCTCAAATAAGTAGATGTAATCAAGGCATAAAAGTAGTTGACTGACACCATCGCATTATTTTTAAACGAGTGAAATCTCGATCTTCAATCGAAAACTCGTCACACTTGAGAAATGAAGGCAGAATCAGATCGGCCTAAAGCCAATAGAGCTACCCCCCATCCAATCACAAAGGTAGCTCCGTCCTCATTGATGTTTCCTCATTATAAATTCTTACTGTTCCGGGTGCCTCGAAGGACCAACTTGAAGATAAACGCCAACAAGACCAATCTCACAGGAAGAAAATGGCAAAAATATTCAACTCCAAACCAAAAACGAAACCCTCAAGTCTAAAACCTGGTGATTTGGTTCTCCTGCGAGATCAAGCCCGTGTATCAAAGTTCAAACCAAAGTTTCTCAGCCCTGCTTGTGAAGTGCTTAACCCTGAAGGTCATGCAACCTTTCTCATTAGAAACAAAGAAATTAATGCCGCTTTTATCCGACATGAAGACGACATTAAAAAAATCCTTCGCCATTAGCCAGATAATAAAAAGCAACAGTACCCCAAGAACATGAAAACGATGCCTCCAGTTCCACTTTGGATTGATGAGCCACGTCGTGGGAAGACAAAGGTATCTCCGTCGCCTCCTTCTTCTTCCCTTCCTTCATCTGGACCTACTGAATCGAGTCCCATTTCACAAAACTCGCCTGATGGCTCGTTTCAATCCATCTCGTCCTCGAAGTCCCGTTTGTCCTCGTCTCCGACCTCAAAAGAGCCAACCCAATCAACCTCTTCCTCAAGCAGTCTAGACCAATACAAGCCTCGTCTGAGCTCTCAAAGGCTACTCAGTGATGTGGTCCAAAAGTTTCGGCAACAAAGATCTCTTCATGTTCCCGATTGCCCGCACAATCCGACTGAAAGCCCAAGGCGTTCTTCGAGACCGTCAAGAGCACCTAACCTATATGGCTTTGGCCAAATTCTTCAAGGACGAGATCCTCAAAAGTGATGGCCTGCCACAACCAACCCTGATTTGACTTCTATTCCATGGCAAAGCTCTCCAAGCTTTGCAAGTCTTAATACAACGCCATATTCATCTCCGTAACCCCTAAACCTAGACTCAATTAACACCTTAGCCCTGCTCACAAACACGCTCCAATGACCGTTCGCCTCGACGCCATTATTGTCCGAGGCGAGTGTGAAGCGAATTGAGGCGAGGCGTTGGGGTAGGTGCATGAACAGACTATAAGAATTAACTCTATTTTAAACTAAAACTATCTCTCTCTTACTTCTTAATAAAGGTCTTTAGTTCCAAATCTCCAGTTATTTTAGACCCAGGGAATGCAACTATCGTGATTGCTGAACCTGTTTCTCAAGTGGAAGGTGACAATGGAATGGAATTAGATGCTATATTCCCGTCATTCAGAAATTTGAGAAAAAAGAGACAACGAAAAGGTTATTGTAGAGACTTAGCGGAAGGAAAAAAGTCACAAACAAATTAGCATCGCAAAAGTGTGCGCACACAACAAAACACAAAAATTACAAATACAGTCCACTATTATCGGTTTTTTCTTGATGAAATATCTTTTTCCGATACATCACGATAGAACTATGCAAGGGGATCTTAAAACCTTACAACCTTTGAGATTATCAACCCAGGAGCCTTACAACCTCTATGATGATAACCCGGATGATTGGTCTTTATCCCAAAAGATTGGTCATCTTTTGCACTCTGGTTCCAATGAGGCGAGTTCCTCAGGTAAAACAGATGGTCGCTTGAGTAAGCCATAAACGTTCCAACTATCCAGAGATCCTAGTTCGATCATAGGTCATAGGATGGGGTGAAATTCTCAACTCACCCCAATAGTCCCGTCAAAAAGATACGCAGAAATATGACTATGAATTGATAGACGCCGCATCAGAGATTATTGAGGGTATTGGGTATAGGGTATCAGAGGGTATTGGTTTATTAAACCAGCCCAGACATCCGCTTGAATGAAAGAAAACCCTTTACATGTTTTCTTGGGGGGAGTGTCGCAACCTTGATGTCTGTGAAGCTATCGGAGGAATACGGAGGAGGTCGATTCTACAGGGCTTTACCGGTAAATTGAGACAACGTGAATTTTTTTACAAAAGTGATCATATTTTCAAAACGAGTTGAGAAAATGGCCTGAATTTTTTTGGAGAGCATGGAAAAACGATTCAATATGGCCACAATTACCTTCAATTACTTTTTCAACACAGTGGCGACATCGTTTGGCCGCCGTCACGATCTTGGCTGCGTCCATCTTCCGGGTCTCCCTCTTGATGGCGGACTTCAGGAAGGCCACAGAGCTGTGAGGCGAGGCATTGACCTTTGATTGAAGTTCGCCCCATATGTAATAGTCAAGAAGCTTGAGATCTGGATTGCTAGACGGCCAGATCTCATTCTTCACGAAGAAGGAGAGGTTCTCCTCTAAGAAGGCCTGGGTCCTCTTGGACCCAGGCTGGGGCTGAGTCCTGGATCAAAACCACCTGGTCCCGATCGAAGTGGGCATCAATCCAAGGCAGTAGGACCGTCTCCAAGATGTTGATGTACTCCTGGGTATTGATGCGGAGTCCAGCTTCAATGAAATGGGGGTCCATGATGAGGCAGTTGCTGGCCACGGCGCCGAAGACTATGGTGGAGGCCGGATTTTTGCTTTGGAGCACTAGAGGCAGTTCAAAGGGGTCACAAGCAATGGCACGGCTGTTGTGTTGGTTGACCTCTGCGTCAACAACGAACTACTTCTCGTCCACATGGATGATCACTTTGGAAGCTGCCTTGTGCTTTACAAAAGACAGCAACTTGGGGCACCTCTCCCTCCTGATGGCCTTCGACTTCTCTGTCAGCAAGGTTCTGCGCCTACAAACATAGCTAGACATGCCAAGGTCTTCATGGACGGCCTTGTGAATGGTCTTTGTCGAGAGATTGCGGTTCCGGGCTAATGTGGTCATTGGCGTGCTGGGGTTGGCTTTAATTGTCCTTTTCAAGCCTGCCAGGAACCTGGGGGTCCTCTTGGTGTCCAATCTTTGGGCATGGAGCTTTCGTTTGACATCCCCGGACTGGTTGTAAGCCTTCACAACCCGGTAAATGGTGGCCCTGGGCAGCTTGGTCAACTTGGCGATTTCAGCTGGCCCATGCCCGGCGTCACAGAGGATGGCAAAGGCAGACCTGTTCCTCTCCTCCATGGACCCGGATCACTTGATTTGACGGAAATTTGAATCAAGCCGCTCCGAAGGGTCAGCTGATTAAAAATAGCGCCCCAAATTCAAATGAAAACACAAATATTTGCTTAAAATATCGAATTCAATTCTGTCTCAATTTATCGGTAAAGCCCTGTACATCTATGGTTAGCTAGGTTATCTTATTCACCCAACCTATCTATGCCTTACGATCAATAAAAGCTACCTCTTCCGGCGAGTCAGTCGAGTAGAGGCTACCAAACCACAAACACGTTGTAAGTTCATTCCTATTTCCAATAGGTTAGAATACTTAGACATTTATTATCCAAAGGTACTATCATCCATTAGCTAGAATAGGTACAAGTCAGCACAGTGACCCACGATCGGATATGAAGGTGTCGGGTAAGCCAAACCGGGTAACCCATCCACTAAGGAACATTCTTACGCACGTTTCAGCGGTAATATCCGCAATAGAAAAGCCTCGGGCCAACGAGAGAGACGATCAATTATAGTCATGACATAACGAGCCCCGCTTCATACTTCAAGGGGACCCACTAAATTTACATGAATGACCTTAAATCATTGTGATGGGATTTCCATATGTGGTACTCTGACAGCTTTGGAATTGCAAGCTGTGGCGATGGCTCCGGGAGTCTGAATTTTGTGCGGCAGTCGCTGAAATCTATAATAGTCTTCCCAGACACTGACAATTGGAGCGCGTATTGTCATAGTTCGCAAAGTCGAACTGTCGAAACCATTGTGCAAGACTACCCTACTTGGGGCATTGTCGATTGCTCAAGGGTGTGACGACCAATGGCTAACTATATCACCATTACTGAGAAATTATAAGAGATGTCTTGGCGAGCAAGCTCAAGAGCGGAGACACCCTGAACCCTCTATCTTCCTCGAGAGTCACCCTGATCGCAAAGAACCTTCAAGAAGGAGAACTGTAACTAGAGATGTGGCTTGATGCTGATTTTCAATCTTTTAGCTGTTGATGCTAAGTCACAACACGATCTTGTATTGGAATTAGTGATGGGAGGCAAACAAGAGCTTGGGCAAACGGTCCGGTACAGTACCTTGGACTTGCCGAAACTTGGGTCTACTTGGGTGCCTGTACAAGTATTTTTCCCACCTTACAGGGTTGCCAAATTTGCCAGGAATGAAGACTAAACCTTCGGCATCAGAATTTCAATTAACCAGAAAGTTTCAGCGAAATAGGGCCCATGCCCTTGTTAGGATGGATTTTTAGATGAAAATACACAATTCAAAGCTTTTGTATCGAGAAATGCAAAAGCTTTTGAGAATATTTCAAAAAAAAAAAAAAAGAGTTGGCATCTTATATTTTTTTCTAGCAACTCTGAGTGACCGAGCTTGTTCCCAAGTGTGACTGTTAAATCTCATTCTTGATTGGCCCGAAAAGTGTATTCTTGTGTGGCTTAGAACGGAAACTAAAGAAAAAACATGGTTTTGCAAATGCTATCCAAATCAAAATATTTTTTGTTTCACTTCCACTGTTTATTGCTAAATTATTAAGGTCAAAAAATCATTGAAAATGCAACTTGACATTCTTTTCTTCAAAGTCACACTGCAAGCATCTGAAATCTTCTAAGAGCAACTGCCGGCAACTGCATCTTCCAATGTTCCTTGAGCTTGCCAAGTGTATTGGTGTATTGCCCAAGTAATGCTTGTCAACAACTTGTGCTTGGGGTGTCTATGATGACTCATTACTTGCCCAAGTCACATCACTAATTGGAATGGAATCAGAATGGCATCAAGCTTTTTTGCTGATATGCGCCTCTGAACAAGGTCCTTAAGGTGACTGCCCCAGTGCTGTCTTATATTCCTTGGTTGAATGAATAAATAATTAAGAAGACAAAATGTTTTTTTAGACTCTCGTTTGAGAATAAAACTTGATTTGTTGTGTATTTGGACGTATTTAAGATATAAAACCAATGAATAACATCCAGCTGTGGCATGAGAATGCGATCTCGTCATTACTCAGCCACACTTGTCACATACATTGAAAGGTTTACCAATCGCAGGCATGCTACTTTTCCCCATTAATAACTTTTTGCTTTGCCAATTCACTTGACTTCTTCATCCTGGCAATTCAAATGTTTAGCTTGTCCCATACTTGTATCATTTCTTATTTGCAATGTGTTTCATGATTTTAAGATGTTTGTCACTTCATTAACAAAATCTCTTTCTTGTTTTCTTGTTTTTTTCTTTCTCTTTCTCTTTTCATCTTTATTATGACTTTTTGCTACTTCAACACGACTGGTCTGAACTTGTCGAATACCAATATCTTCATTATAACCATAATTGGTTCCTGAAGATTAAATATACTATACTATACTAAAAAGTATATTTGGCTCAAGATATCATAAATTTGGCAAAGCTATCATCGGACCACAAGAACGTGTATCCCATTTGTACCTTAAAATACTTCCGAGTGACCAAGTTACGAATTCACATCCATCACCATGTTGTCAATTGACTTGGCCTTTGCAACGTGAATTTTGATTTCACCTTTAAGCTTTTAGGTGCATCAATCATCATTGCATCAATCAATTTGCATCATATGTTCCTCAAAACCAGGTTTCTAAAAGATTGAAGTACTACTGGCTACTGCTGTTCAATCAGGAAATATCCCTAACAAAATATGGCATGGGAGACAATGCAAATAAACATAGTTGAACCTTTATTGGATACATACATTTTGATTTCCGAAGTTTTCGTTGTTTATTTCATATTTCAAATGCCTGTAGTTGTATTACCGCTGAAAGGAAAATAAAGAACAAAAATAGTGAGCATTACTGGTGAACCACATACACTGCACGTACAGATGTTAGTTGGTAAATATTATATGTATTCCTACTAAATGTTAGAGAATGGTAACAATCTAAAACTTCTCCACAGATGTAGCGTTTGTAGATTGCATTCAAAGATTGAGTGGCGCCTCCAGAACGATGAAGCGATCGAGAGAATCAATTCGTGAAGTGACGGGGAAGGGTACCGGAACGTCGTCAAAAATTGAAAGAATTAGCCCGTTGAAATAATCTGATTTATTTTTTTATTCCGCCAGTCAATGGCTGGAGAGATTCTTGAGTAAGGCAGCGAGGGGGTAGATTTGCGTCAGGAGATATGCGGTGTCATTGTTCAAGAAAAGGGATTTTCAAGGCATCTTTCAGATACTTGAGAAAACGGCGTAGAGGGATTCTCGTGTCGACCTTGAATTTTTTGCTTTTTCAATGTTTACTCTCAGCGGAACTTGATCCTCATCTCTGCAGAGAGGGTTGCCAGAAATTGGAAGAGCCAAAGGACGGCAAAGTCATATTTAGACCTAAAAATCTTGTTGCAAAAATTTCTACCTAAGTGACACTGGTAAATCTTGAATTGCTCTTCAAAGAGACATCCAACGACAGCTTAAATGAAAATGTTAAGTTGTGGAACGATTTTTAAACCGCAGAATTCCACTAAATATGATGACCTGTGTAGCCTTTTTCTCATTCAAATGCAAGTTTTTAAAAAATCCGTGTTTTAAGTGGGTTTTATGTAATTCTAATATCTTTGACTTTTTGTGTTACAACATACAAAAATGACATTTTTCCATCTTAATTTAATTTTCAAGGACTGATATTGTTTGATAATTTGTGTGTTTATATGCCCTGAGATACTTTCCGCTTCTTTGGGTCAAAAATGGACCGCCTCAGCTCAAATATCGCCGATTTTATTTCAACATTGAAAAATACTGAATTTAGTAGATTATTAGGAGGATAAACATATAGACCTGACTGAAAAGTAAAAACAAATGAACGAGGTTATTTCAGTACTAGGTAGCTCTGGCATGAGTGTCAAATATGAATAGTGTTTAGATTTAATCCTCAATTATCAAATATGTCGATGTTTCAGAGGTAGATGAAATCAAGGGTAAACTAAGTAATTCCTGCGGAAATGAGCAATAAATTGGAAAAGCTTCCAGTGCAGTGATGTAGGCAAACTCGACCGTATTCATGCTTTAGTACGAGTTCAGAACAAGATTAATGCCAAAACAAGGGGAAAAATCCATTTCTAGAATTCAAGTGTAAAACTAGAAAATTTGCCCATCAATGTTTTATTTTTCCATTTATTTATTACGTAAATGATTATTCAAAAAAAGGATCACATTTTTATAATTTCACCTTAAGGTACATGAAATGTTAAACATGCCAACTCAATTAGATCCAAAGTCTGGAGGTTCTTTTCTGTGCTCACTAACTCATTCGGTTTCATACTTAAAGGTAAGCATATCAATGAAGGTTTTGAGAACAGATCATCATTTGGAAGCATCAATCATTTTTGCATTTCTTTGTCATTTGTGTCCCAATGTCGTCTTTGGCACTGCTTGGAGTTTTCGAACATCATCATTGATGTCAATGGCTTGGGCTTCTTGGGAGCTTCTCAGTATCACTTACGGATTTTTAAAAGACCCTTTTCCCGGAGATATGATTGTATTTTACTCTTACAACTTGTTCCATATCTTTCACAAAACAAAGACATAACATGGGTTTAATCGTATTTCACCTTGTTTTACTTTTTTGGGCCCTTGGACTTTGTTCTTTATTCACTCTTTGTTCGTGGAGTTACCGAAAAGCAGTAGTAGAAGCTGCCACCAGCCTTTGAGAATGCTATGATGGCCACAACCTCAATTATCCATGGACACCGGCACATCTCGGTCCATGCGGGAAAGTTTTTAGATCTGGATGTGGATACTAGACCTTTGCTACTTATTGACCGTGACTCTGGTGAATTATGAAACTACAGGGCTGCTACTTCTAATTGTGGCCGTATCATCACCATCACAAAAATAGTATATCTCAGCCCTAAAACACTAATTTTTTACAATTGAAAAAACTGACATCACAAGTTTATTATTTAGAATAGAATTCATTCGATCTCAGTGCCCTCAGCCTCTACCACGGCCTTCGCGCGGACACTGAACCACGTAGTTGTAGCTTTTACCCTGGCCTCGCCTATTTTGTTGCCCTTCTCGTTGATGGCACTGATTTGGGAGGTCTTCATGTTGTGGGCTCTGATGTTGGTCCTTTCTTTCAACACGCCCAAGAAAGCCTAATCCATTGGACTTCGATCTGGAGAGCTAGGTGGCCATGTATCCGGTGATAGGTATAATCACATCCTTAAATAAAATGCCTGTGTTGACCCTGAGCCGTGTTTCGGTGATGTGTAGAGGCATGAAATGGTCAACACTCAAGATCACTCCACATACTGTCTTTGAACCAGGGTGCTTCTTTTCTCTCTCCTCTAACCTCTTCCTGGTCGTTTGAATGAATCAGATGTACAATCCAAGCGTGTTGGCAATCTCTCTTGGTTATTTTGGCCTTTGAATTCACAAGGGCCATCACAACCGCGCCACGTTGTTGCTCCTCATTGAATTCAACCATCTCTAGTTGGTGGTATGAAAAATTCATCGTGGATTTGCGACTACTGGAGCTGGTATGTTTAGCGTGCACCAAGGTATGCTAGTAGCATTGACTTCAAGTCAACTTCAAGTAAACCTTCTCACTATTTACATATTCATACATATTATTCACCAATTAACATAAGGTTTAATCAACGAGAAGCATGACTGGAAGCATGCAAAGAGGGAAGTTCTCCAACGTCGTTGAAGCATTCCCATGCGAACACTTCAACGCCGATGGAACCAACTCTAAGCGAACTTCCTTCAAGTGTTTCTTCAAATTCGCTGTCAAAAATTGCCCACCTCCTGACCAAATCGATGGAGAAAACCAGGCAAGCACACTCTGAAGTAAACTTGCAAGTCAACTATCGAGCTTTGCTATCATAGCATACGAGCTGCTATGTTAAATAATTGTTTTAAGATTCAGTCATGATTACAAAAGGTGTGTCTTGGCCGTTGTCAATTCTATTTTTGATCTCAATGTCGTGACAAGTCCCATTTCCTTGGGTGGAAAACTTATTCAGCGCTCCGTCCCTGAGAGCAAGGATGATGAAGGTGCGCAAAACGTTGGATGGGATGATCCGTTACAAGAAAAATTTCAGAATGACTGGAACTTGTGGTTGAGATCACTCAAACATATGACAACTATCAAACTCTCTCGTGGACTTTGGCCTCGAGGATTCGGAACAATCAAAAGTTCAGGAACCCACGTGTTTGCAGATGCGTGAAAAAATGCTATTGGATACTGCATTTATCTTAGAGTCGTCAATCACCAAGACCTTGTGCGTATGTCATTCCCCAGGGGAGATTCTAAAGTGGCACCGCGCTATCCAACCTCCATTCCAAGACTGGAGCTATGTGCCGCTCTTGAGGCCACACTGGCTGCCAAACAACTGGCTGAAGAATTACACACCGTACTAGAAACTGTTCATTATTACCCTGATAGTATGGTGGTATTAGGCTATCTCAAGAACTCCGGCAGGAGATTTAAAAGATACGTTACTCGCAGAGTTCAGCTCATTAAAAGCTCAGCCCCACAAGCAAACTGGCAGTACATATCTACTGTGTTGAATCCCGCGGATATGGCCACAAGGTATCATGATCCAACTGCCTTGGCTGCCACACGTTGGATTTTGTGACCCGAATTTTTATGGTTGCAAGCCCCAATTAGGATGCAGGAGGAGGTTTGAGTGATCTCTTTAAAAATCTTATCGCGGGCGGATGAAAGAGGAGAAAAGGCTTGTTCCGCAACAGTGGATGGCTCGTGAGAATTTGGGCAGTTTAAGGGTTTTCGCATTTTACAGACCGCACTTATGACTTAGATACTATGAAAAATGTCGAATTGCAAGTTTCGGCCTTCAAACTTCAATTCTTTGGTTAGGATTCTGGAAAAATATCCTCACTTTATTTGCGCGTTCTTGCATGAGAAAATTCACAACAAAAGGCCACTGTTTTTGTGTAAGTACAAGTGTAAGTGATGTTACAAGCACTGATTTGAATCGTCAAACTCAATAACCATCAAGGTAACATCCAAAATGCCGTGTTTCGTAACTGTTTCTCTTCAATAGCAAAGGTCTTTTTCAGTGCTTGCTATTTTTTGATTAAAAGAATAAAATTTGCATATTCTTGCAAAACAGAGAGTCAATATGTCCAAACTCGCCATTCGACATTTTTCATAGCGTCTAAGTCATAAAGGCGGTGTGTAAAATGCGGAAACCCTTGCACTGACCAAATTCTTATGTGGTCGTACAAGCCTTTTCTCTTCTTTCATCCGCCCGCGATACGATTTTTGAAGAGATCACTCAAACCTCCTCCTGCATCTCTAATTAATCCTTCACGGTGGTTAAAATTTCTGTCTAAGTGTTTGCTCAAATGCCAAGGCTTCCAATTACGATTGTTAATGTCACAGTTTCAATTTTTTTTCCAATTTTTTCCAATTACGATTTTTTAATGTCACAATGAAGATATCTTGTGAATACAAACATATCAAAAGTAGCTCAAATAACTATATTAATTCACTTAAAACCATTAAAACCAATATATTTTCCCAAACCATATTAATAGATATTGAGAGGGTCCTTAGTTATGAGTTGATACGAAATTTAATCAATATCTATTGAGCAGATTAATAACTATCATTACTTGAAGTCTTTAAAATGCATCGAATTATGCCATGAAATGCTCCGGCTATATGTTGCAGCGATTGCCAAGACAAATAATTTACATTTTCGATGTCGCAAAAATAGATGATAATTTTTCATTTCTCTATGATTCTGTCTTGATTGTAAGATTGATATATAATATAACTTATAACTAAGTTATAAGGTATATTTTTGGATGAGACGACTGAAAATGTCTCCACCTTTTACTAACACCGGATTAGACGCCTTTGGGCCATTTACAATTTAAACGGGAAAATCAACCAGGAGAACTAAGTCAGAGAAGAAGGTGTGGGGTCTCATTTTTACATGTTTGATTAGCAGAGCCGTACACGTACACCTTGCCTGCCATGGACTAACCCTCCTTCAAAAACTCACTTCGGCGGTTCCTAGCATTACGAGGTGCTTGTTGCTTTAGCAGGAGCGATAATGGAAGCCACTTTGTTGGTTCCATAAATCAAGACAAAAAAATTATTAACATAACGGAAGTCTAAAACTTTTTCAAGGGGTGCCAATGGTTTCTAAACCCTCCGCATTCGTCCCATTTTGGAGGGGTTTGGGAACGAAAGATTGGGTCAATCCGGCGCGTGCTTGAGGGATCCCTAGCTCCTTTAGGCACTCACTCTCTTTCATACGACGAGTTTCAGACCCTATTGGCGGAAGCTACGGCGATTGTGAATTCTACTCCTCTTCGGGAAATCTCTTCGGATCCCAACAACCCTCTGCCACTCTATCCTGCCATGCTGCTGACGGGAAAAGACCCTTCCCATGATTCCGGAAGCGTATTCTGACCAAGACATTCTTGCCTATGGTAAACGACATTGGAGGAGAGTTCAAGTTCTTGCTGATGAATTCTGGACGAAATGGAGAGACGGCTGTCTCCACACACACTGCAAGAAGGGCAGAAGTGGATCACTCCCACAAGATCAATCTAGACTGGCGATGTGGTACTCTTACGTGACAAGAATATAAAACGCCTTCAATGGCCTATGGCCCTGGTTCATACCGTTAATCCAAGCATTGATGGCTTGGTTAGGAAAGTGACTGTCGCCATTTTGCGCACCAAACCTGATGGAAACTATCGCTGAAGTATCTATAGGAGGCCCATCTATGATCTCGTGCTACTTGTCCCCACTACTCTTCCTGAAGATAATGTGTAATGTGGGCATGGCCACGGGGGGAGTGTACTGTCAGCAAGATGAGATTCCAGCAACGATGATTTTTAACGCAGCTGTGGCGAGAGAAGTCTAATTATTTAGAATGTCTACTGGTCGTTCATGCTTTCAACAAAATAAATGTGTTAACAAGTCCAAACTCTTCGTTAATGTATGAGTGTTTTCCCGCCGATCTAGTCATCTCTCTGCCTACGGATTGGAAGGGCGAAGCATCGGAGACGATCACGACGCCCGCGTCGTCACAATTTGTACTATGCAATAAATACTATTTATAAAAGAAATTCAGTTGCAACCAATGCCTCATTTTGAGGGAAAGGAACGGAAACTGTAATCCATTTTTGTAGAAACACTACCCTACTACTTGGCATCTTAATGGCAGATGCCAAAACAAAAAAAGAAAATGTAGAATATAGCTTCCTTAATCTCAAACTTAAGAAATCACAATATTCAGTCAAATCGTTTTTCCCTGCACCAGAGTTGTTTTTGCTTTTCATTTAAATTTCAAAGATTCTGTCTCATTTAAATAAGACTAGATTTACAGCTTAGGCAAATATACAATTACGCAATATGGATACTCTGCCAAAAGATGAGTGACAACAGCTTGTATTAGCTGCGTTCCAAGCTATCAATGTTCAATTGGTCGATGGATGACGTCCATACCTACTAGAGACGCTTTATTGTCACTAAAGCGTCTCTAGTCCAGCATCTCTAGACCAGCCTTTAGCAATATATATTATTTTGAACTGGTGTGACAAAACTTTCAAGAATGAAGAACTATTGAAATACTTTACGTGGTTATGAAACTATATCATTTGCTTGGGAATTTGAGTTTTCATATTGGCAAGTTGAAGTAGCCCAATCTGATTTCGGGCCAGCGCGAGAGCGCTTGAGAAGTCAAAACAAGGCATCGAGTGAGTTCTGTTCAATTTAGTGATATGATAGAAACAAATGAGGAAATAGGCTTTCTTCTGAACGTGAAAGATTGAAAGACTGGTTTTTTCCATCAGTACTGTTCATACGCTCGTTGATTTAGGATGCTGTGTTGTAAAGTTGGGCCAAATTTTGACGAATACCATTAATTTGGGTTGAGGCTCCCAAATGAGAAAAAGACCAATGGGACTTGTGGTTATGTGTTACGAAATTCAACAGAGAAAAAATATTAAAATATACATATTCCTAGACAATAATGGTGAACAAACATTGGAACTGATTATACATATATCCTTTTTTAATACGCTATGACATGACCGAGAGTCATAGAGAGATATCATACTACATCATATTATTTTGTGAAAGTCAAGCAAAAAACAATAAGTATAAATATTGAAAATCTGAAGAAAATTCTTTTTACGTTACTTTTAGGCGTTCAGAACACTTCTTGTTATCATCTATGGCCAATTCTTGCAAGATGAAGCATCACCAACTAATGGGACCAAATGGGACCAGACAAATGGACTCTGGATATTCCACATGTGAGCGAAGAGAATCCAGTGACGAAAGCGAATCTTTGAATTCTGCGACACAATTAAATAAAATGAAAAACCAGGCTCGTACCATCATCAGGATTCCAACAGAAAAAAGGTCTACGGTTACAGAAACCATTCAAAAACCTGAATTATGTCGATTACCTTCAAAAAGCAAAGGAATTCAAAAGCAGTACGGTGTGCATCTTAACCAGTTTTTGAAAAATATTGACATCAAACGAATTAAGTTCAGCCAGTTAGAGGAACTTAAGCCATCAGAGGCGGTCGTTGGGATCTATCAACACTGCCAAGCAATTTATAGAGACAGTGCCAATTTCAAGGAACTCGCCAACGATATGTTTATGAGACTTTCTTCAAGTACCAATGTTGATGTCAAATTTTGGTTGGATGGCATCAAAAATCTGAAGCGCTTTGAATGCGCGATCTACGCAGATTGGCTTTTCAAAACTCGTAAATTCGAAGCTGAAATGAAGGCTATATCGTTCCGGAACATTAAAGAGAGAGTAATTCGAGACAACTTCCGTGCTAAGAGGGATCAACAAGTGAAGAAATGTCAAAACTTGCACGAGGCATTACATTTGGCAAAACAAAAAAGGGAGGAAAGAAGAGCTTCTGAGGAAAAAGAAATACGAAACAGGAACAATTTCACAACCAAACTGGCTCATCAAAAACGACGTAAGGCAATTCGTCGACAACTTGCAATAAAACTGAGATTAAGATTGCTTAGGCAAGAGCAAATGGACATTCACTACTTTAGAACCTTCACTCTTAAACGAGATTTAGTGACTTTGAGAAAGCAGAGATTAGAAAATTCCTTGTTCCATGCTATCAGGGTAAATTTTCGACGGATTTTGTTCCAAAAACGACAAGCTGAGAAAGAAGCGCAAATAAAAACTAAATCCTCCGAATTAATAGCCAAAGAAGCGAGATTGGAATCATTAAAACGGTTAGGAAGGAAACGCATAAATCTGCATTCCACTGATTCTGAGGTTCGTTTCACAACCAACTTGAGAAGCAAGACAACAATTGCCTTCAGAGCAAAGGTATCTTCAAGGAAAGCGGTGAAAACCGGAGAGGCAACAGAACTGCATGGATACCACGATCAAACTATTCTAGAGGATCAAAGGTTAATGGCAGAGAACATCTTAAGAAAGAACGGATTGCTGATGAGAAACAAAGACGTCGTGGAAGAAGTACTAAAACGAATTCCGGCACCCAGAAAATCAAGACGTGACGCCGTCTCACAAGTTTTACTATGTAATGATTAACGACAAAAGTTTCAACGAATAAAGGTGTCAACGAAAGCAAAGCATGCGAATAAGCTGCATGAACGACTCAACAAAAAATCAAGACCCCCTAATGCTTCCATTAGGAGACCTTTTTGAGAAATAACGGCGTGTCTAGTAAATTCAGGATATTCGAGACGCAGATTTATTTCACCAAACTGTACACCTTGTACTCGAAACAAAAAGGTCTTTTGTGGCTTGAATTTTCACGGAAGTACCTCAATTTCCAAATTTAACCAGCTCAATTTTCATGTCACTCACCTTATCCATGGACCTTTAGAGATATGGACGTTGGTCGGAAGCCAGATTTGATTTTGCCTGACCAAGAGTAGGCCGATTGAAATGCAACTTAAGTGCTGGAATGATTCCTTAAAATAATGAATGAAACATTTCTTTTCAAACCAAAGGACCATTTAAGAGTTATAAGTGCATGACTGGTTCAACCATTCATGCACAAATGGTCTAAAAGAAAGTTATACAATTATATTGGAAACTGCGTAGATGACACTCCAGGCTTACTTCTGTTTAAGTTGCTACTCTCGCTAATAATTTTGTCAGTGTTTAGGACACTTGTAAAAACAACTGGTGGGGTCTACATATTGGCAAAAGTCTTTCCAACCTATGATCATATAAAGATGTTTCAAATAAACAAAACTTGACGTAAAGTTCATATTGGAACATGTTTCTAATGGGTAGTTATGGTGCAGAGGGTAAACTTGTCTAGAAATGCATTCCCCAATAAATTATAAGTACATTGTTGCAAGTGCTTGATTGGTTCAAACTATCATAAGTCCATAGTCTCTGAATTGATTATTGAGATATAAAACATGTTATGTGAATCTTTATAATGTTTGGTTATGCTTAACTTCATGTGCTTATACTCCCAAGAAGATCATCATTCTTTTATCTCTCCAAAACTGTCATTTCTAAAAGTTGGTTTATTACATGGTAACCTCATAAAAGGTTATTCAGACTTTGTTTTTTATACTTACAAATACAAAAAATTTGAGAAAATTTGCTTGGAAAGGTGTTTTGGTAAGTAATTTAAGTATATGTTGAAATGTTTGATTTGAAATTTCATATCAATCAAAATACTTTTCTTTGATTTTAGTCAAATTGATAGAATACATTCAAACTCAAAATTGGCATTCCATTAAATTCCAAAGAAATGTTAGAAACAAAGCACAATTAATGGCAATTTGATATCAGTCAGATTATTTTACCTAATTTCAGTTATGTTAATAACAAAACATTGAAACTTAAGGCACATATTCCAATAAACTCATTGTTTGAATCAGGTTCATCATTTCTATTTCGCAATTTAGTTCATTCTCTACCACAACACTCTTTTTGTCACTACAGGGTGGCTCTGAATTAGCGACACACGGAAAAAGCTTAATAACTGGTTTCTGAAAGGGTTGCCCCTTCTGGGCAACAAGGGTTGAAAGGAGATTTGTTTTACACACACTTCAGTAGTTTAGCAGCAAGGGTGCCAAGTGCCTAAATGCATCATGCATTGCTCTTGTTCAAATAAGCAGTTGAATGAGCAATTTTGCTACTGACTCCCTGAAAACGCAAGGTTTTGAATCACATTACTTAACATGTTCAACATCAAATCCCATTGCACGCACAGTGCAGACTTGGTGACTCACACATATTTTTGGAGTGTCATTTCTCTGTTAGCCCTCTTGCTTGACACACCCGCCTGAGTGAAATTCTAAGTTCAAGAGGAATTCAGGCGTACCTGGTTTTTGCATTTAATTCTAAAAATCCATTTGAGGCATTTGTGATCCATCTTGAGTTATTCCTCTATTAAAAACACAGAAATATCCTCAAAGAAAGTTTGTAATATTTTGATTGTTTTAGGGCAGAAATTGGTCACACTTGAAAATGCGTTCGAATCTCAGGGCGCCAATTAGTCATCATCTCATCAAAACAGAAACCCGATGGAACTGGTAACACACATTATTTTGTTTATTTGGGACCGTAATCAATAAGTGGGTGTCAAATTTAACGAACAAAACACCATCTTTGGTTCCATTAGCATTGTTCTGTTGAACTTGGCCTAGCACTTGGCAAGTTTTTGCATTTTGCCGTCACTAGGCCTCGGAAAAAAAGTGATGAAAAGTGCCAAAATAATAAATTTTAAGTTGTCCATTTTTCCCTAAAAAAAAGTTTGAAAACGTCAAAAAAAGTGAAAAAAAAGTAAAAAAAAAAGTGACGTGTAAAACACCCTTAACAATTGACTGAGTTGTCAATTGAATGAGAAAATCCTCATATCAGGCCTTCATAATTGCCCGAAAGTAAAAAATAGTAATGAAATTTGATTTTATTATCCATTCTTGGCCTAAAAATGGCAAAAAAGTGAAAATCCGAAAAATAACCAAAAAAAATTTTTTTCTCAAAAAAACGCCAAAAAAAGTGAAAACTTAATTTCACTTAAAAAACTTTTTTTTCCGAGGCCTAGTAATGACCCTTATTAGATGAGTACATTTTAACGAGTAGTTTCCGCGTCCAAACAGATGCAGGATTGCCAAAAAAAAAATCCTCATATCAGGCCTTCATAATTGCCCGAAAGTAAAAAAATAGTAATGAAATTTGATTTTACTATCCATTATTGGCCTAAAAATGGCCAAAAAAAGTGAAAATCCGAAAAATGACCAAAAAAAAATTTTTTCTCAAGAAAACGCCAAAAAAAGTGAAAACTTAATTTCACTTAAAAAAACTTTTTTTTCCGAGGCCTAGCCGGCACCCTTCTCAAGGGTGACACAAAATATAGACACGACCTTGTTGGACTTCTTTTTACTTCTTCAAAATGCTGCATGAATTTAGTTACTTCTATGTCTTGAAATTGGCCAAAGTTCCTGGATTCGCCGCAACATATCACAAATCATTACTGATTTTCTAATTGTAAATAACTCTTGGAAAATGATGATAATATTTCTATTTATTCATTTATTGACATTGATAATAAAAGAAAATTGACTGAAACAGCAGAAAATTAAATGTCACAAGAACCATTTAGTACACTCCGCAAAGAAAAATTCTTTGTTTTTTGTTGGATTGGATTGTTTCTTCTGATTTAATTCCCGAAAACGACATTGAATTCTGAAATATGACAATGTTATGTGGAATTAAGTCTGTCTTGAAATGGGCCATGCACGCTCAATTAAATAGAGCCACAATAGTCTTCGCATCAATTATGTCGCTTTGCATTTGTGAGTAAATGTGATCAGGGGCCTATGTTGCGAAACGTTCGCGAAAAATGTCCAATGTCCAAGTGGACTGTTCCTTCGGACTTTGGATGGTGTAAACGAAACTTTTGTGTGTACTTCTCCGGACTGGACCTTTGCCGAATGTGACCAGGGAGTTTACTAGTGTGACCAACCCACCCTGAAAAGAACGTGACTAACTTTTCAAGATCAAAAAGAGCCAAGATTGCTTGTACATCAAATATAGAGCTTCTATGTGAACACACATAGAGAGAGTGAGCATAAACAGACCTAAATATTGAAACCGCAAGAAAGTTCTGCCAAATTTGGAATTAGACTAATGAAAATTGAAATAGGCAAGTAAATTTGGTCATCCTGCACACAAGCGAGCTAGTGCTGAGCTTAGTTTAAAGATATAAAACTTTTTCGACAAGAACTAGGACAGATTATTTCTCAAAAAACTGCAAAAAGTTTTTTGCAGTGGATTACTTACACAATTTTATTTCCTTAAACTTTCGTTTACTTATCAGTAGGGCCCGGAAAATAATTTGCAAAAAAGTGTCAACATATCCAATATATATTTTATTCAAAAGCCCTAGATATTTGTTAAATATTTGAAAAAAGCCGGATATTTAAGGAATATTTTTTTGACAATGCCATTATTTGTTTTTTTTGTCTGTGTTCCAAATTTAGTTTTTGGTGAATTTGATGATGCATTCTACCGTGTTTAGTGGCAGACCAGACATGTAAATGATTTAAAAACTACAAATTTCATTTTATATTTTGGGTTTATTTTGGTTAAGCCCTCTTGAGCATTGGTCATTCATTTATTTTCCTCAATTTTGCCTAAAATATTTTTTCTGACTCAAATATTCAAGAAAATATTTATTTTTCCTTGAAACAGCCAAATATTTAAAAAATCGAGCAAAGACGGAGAAATAGTTTTAGAACATTTTATATTTCAAAAAAATATTTCCGGGCCCTACCATCATCAATATCTCCACGAAGTTGGTTACTCTGCAAAGTCAGCAAACAGAGAAAAAGTGATATTTAGAAAAATACCTCTAAAAGTTAAAAAATGCCCCTTAACTCTTTCAGGACCTTTGGGTGTTATAACACCCAAACACTATTCTTGTTTTAAATAGATTTTCTGTCGCCCCGGGAAAATTAAACGTTTTTCTTAGTGAAAAAGAGTTTATCATGAGAGAAACGCCTTCATTCTCGTCTTAAAAGTTTGAAATTTAAATAAAATTTAACGAAGTTACATAAAGATGACTTCCGGAGGTAATTCTTTTGATTTCCTAAGTAAGTGTCAAATTAGTTGTACAATACAAATTAAGTTGCCCTTTTATATTATGATACTTCGCATGTTCTTGCATGTGTGGGCGAAGTTTTAAGTCTTTTTACATCATAGTTTATGTACAGTGAGCCTTTAAATTTTGGGTGTTACAATACCCAGTTGTCTGGAACATTTGCGAAATTCTGTATCATGAAAATAAAAAATGAAAATTTTGTATGACAAAAATGTCCATTTTGACCCCCAATAAGCGAAAAAAACGTTGCAGGTTTATGAAAACTCAAATTCCCAAGCAATCTATGTAGGTTTTTAATCATATTAATTATATGAAAATTCTTCATTTGTGTTTGTTTTGGCACGACAGGTCGAAATAATGATAGGTATTAATTAAATCATACTTAGAATAAATATTTTTTTTTGAAAAACGGTGATCTAATTATCTTCACCTGACTAAGTTGAATGTTCATTGAAAATTTAAAGGAATCTACTGAACAGACGTGTCTTCAGACTTGCGAATATGGTTTTTCTCAACGAACCTTGCTCAATTTGGACCAAAAGCGATTTTGCAAAATCATACAGAATTTCACAAAATTTAAATTTAACACGTACCAACAAGTTCTTTTCATGATTCAAAAGGCATTTATCAAAATTATGTATTTTAAGTGTGCTTTAGATTATATTTTTATCATTTTGACTTGCGACTTTATATAAAAAATGAAGAATTTTCATGCTGTTTGTTTGAAACCTACGACTTCTTTCTTTGCAATCTAAACGGCCATAGTTTTTTTGATGATTTTCATGCACCTTGATAGCATCACAAAGTAATAAAAGAAGCCAAAGTTATGCATATCTTTAGCCCTTTCATTCCAATTGGGTGTTGTGGCACCCAAAAATTTAACCTTTGATATAGTCACGGTCGTGCAGTAAAACAAATTAAATTTGTTGTATTTAATACCAGTGCTATAGTACCTTTCTACCTTAAAAATATTTCATGTGTACAGTGTATAACAAAAGTTTTGTCATGAAAGAGTTAAAGTGAAAAAATACCGGAAAAAGTAATATAAAAAGCCTCAAAAAGACTCATAAAGTGAAAACTTATGTCAGATCCGCCCTTTTCTCATCACTTATGATTTCAAATCCCAAATCTCAAATGAAAAGTGTTAATAATTCGAGATTATCTGTACAGTATTTCAAAAAAAAAATGAAATTTTCATTCTTTACTTAAGATGTTGAAAAGTGTCCGATTTCGCTGTAGGCTGGTCCACACATGAAACATTTTGGCTAGATTATTTGTCAAATATTCCGAAATTGTTTGGTATTTGCCAAATGTTTCCTTTCTGTTGCTTCTAAACGTGAACGTGCAGTTTGTCAAATATTTTTTCCCTTGGTCCAAGTGTTGCCCATTTATTCAAATTGTTTCGAACTGGCACTGCCAAATACTGTATGAAAACCAGTCACCTTTAGCAGAGTCCCGTAATCTAGATAGTGAATTGTATACTGTCACGTAAGTATATGACTCGTATGAAGTATATCACGTGAGTATATTGTCACGTTTTAACGACATTTTTTACTCAATCTTGCTTTCTGCCCAAGGCTTTTTTCTTTCCTTCAGTTTCATTTAATTTGGATGGAAAGTCTTAGGCATGACGCCACGCTATGGACTTTGACAAAATCTGCTGTCATTTTCAGTCCTTTTCTTGTCTTGTATTTCGATTGTCGACGAGACAAAGTTAGCCTAAGGACAAATAATTTTTCAACATGTTCAAAGTCAGAAATATTTGACAAACAGAAAATAATATTTGCCATCAAGCTAATTTTGTCTTGGATTTGACCAAATATTTGCCGTTTTGTTTCACGTGTAGACCAGCCTTATGTTCTTTTACTTTCGATGAAAAACAATTTTGTGATAAACGTTTTGGGGCAAAATGCCAAAAATGGGCTTATTTGCCGACTTCAGAACGATTCTTGTGAAAGAATCTTTTTTGTCTGACAAATATGAACAAAAACTGAATATCTGAAACCTCCTATCTCAAAATGTCTAGTACGCACAAAATTTACGCACCTCCTTGACTCGTAAATTTTTTCTGGACATTTGCGAGTCGGACACTCGTAAATTTTTTCGTAACATTGAAAACTCGGCGGATGGCGGTAGGCGTGGAAGTTTAACTGACAAGAATTTTGAAAAATTGTGCCTCATGAATGTCAACTCAAGTTTGAAATAAAAAATAATTTTGCATTATCATTACGTGTGATACATTCACGATGCATGTTTGAAGAAATTTAATTTACATTATGAACTCCAAATGTGCATAATGCGTCCACACTCAATGTGCATAATGCATCCACTCTCAAAATGCATAATGCGTCCACTCTCAAGTCTCAACATGTATAATGCATCCATTTTCAATGTGCATAATGCACAAATAATTTGACATTAAGTATTATGAAGAAAATTATCTGGAAGTATCTTATATACCGTAGATTCGTTTTGTGAAAAGTATCTTGAAGTATCTTATCTAGATAGTTTTTTCGGGAAGCTATCTTGAACTATCTTTATCTAGATACTTTTTCATGAAAGTATCTTGATGTATCTTCATCTAGATACCATTTTTGAGAAGTATCTTTAATACTATTTATGCACATGCAAAGGAAGGGAGTAATGGCCAAAATACGGCGGAGGGAGTTTCATTTTATTGGCGACCCGAGGGCGTCAATAAAAATGAAACGCGTGATGTCGGATCTTGACCATACCTCCCTTCATATTTGGGTGCATATGGTATTTTGTTGACCAACTTATCCTTATTGGGACTTCCGTTACAATTTTTCAACCCTGAAAATCAGTTCAACCATGGACATTCGTACTATCCAACTAGCATGCATTGCTTACTCAATACCGGTTTTAGGAGCTAGCTCTGTTCACCTCAAGTACATCAGTTGGTGTGTTGGCTTCTCAGTGCCTTAGTATGAAAGCCTATTACGACTGTTTCACTGGATCATTCCCCGTCAATGAGATGAGGGCTTCAGACGTACAAGTAGTTGTGCGTTTGACATGTATTTGTAAAGGCATGACTAATTCATAGGGCAATAAAGTGATTGGTAGAGCAATAAAATAATTTGTAGGGTAGTAAAGTAAATTGTAGGTGAATAATATTTTGGACCTGACCTCTTCGGGCTTGGAGGAAGTCTCATTAAAGGAGAAGGCGGTCAAATTAACTATCTTTATCTAGATACTTTTTTCGGGAAAGTATCTTAAACTATCTTTATCAAATACTTTTTTGGGAAAGTGTCTTGAGGTATCTTCATCTAGACACATTTTTTGAGAAGTAACTTAAACTATCTTTATCTAGATACTTTGCGGAAAATACTATCTTATCTAGATACTTTTTCAAAGTCTCTTGAACAGGTCTGAACTTTTAGGCTTAATTTGGGCCTTTGGAAAACTCTTTAAAAGCTTAGGTGAAGAATGATTTACAACAACTAGGCAAACACAGATTGTTCATGTTTAACGCACTGGAATAGTGCTCTCTTTTCAAAGCATAATGATTGGCTTTTGTTGGATGGAGATGTTGGTTTTGGAACTGGTCCTGAATACAATAGCATCTTGGGCCCGTGTTAATATGATTGCCTTGGTCAAAGATTACTCAACCCGTAATTCCATGGTCTGTATGTCCAAGGATGACTCAACCCAGAATCTGAACCCTCAACGGAAATAGTGCCATTCTCAAATTAGACGTTCTTCAGGCAACCCAAGCCAATTGTCATTGGGCAGGATTGGCCACATTTGCCCTTCAAAAGGTGATGAGATTATTGGCCTGCAGATAATAGGACTTCCTTGTTTTGGTGGATTAACAACCATTTATATTTTGAGTATTAAGTTCCTTTTGCTATTCATAAGGTGATACCATGTTTCTTTTATTTAAAAAATAACTTGAGCCTAAATTCTCATTGTGGGATCCAAATTACAATTCTAACAAAACTACAATATTCAGTCACCCTTGTTTGTTTTGCCAGTTGCTTCTCACTCACAAGATTTGATTTTGTAACTGAATAATAAATAACTCTTTTCATCTTGAAATGTGATAAATTCATCTATGCAGTGTCTTTTAAGTGTGTTATTTAAATCATGTTCAGTCCATTTGGCTTGTGCCAGTGCTCCTTCATCTGCTACAGTCCATGTTTGATGGCACACCCACCCTTTGATAGTGCAGCAGCTTTAGTGAAACGAGCAACTTTACACCTTAAGTTTTTGTGGGTTTCAGTGAAGTTTGATCAATAATTCATCACGGTCGAGTTCATGTGCTGGTGGAACTTGTTCTGTTGGTGATTCAGCCACATACCAAAAGTCCAATACCTTTTTTTGATTGTGAGTGAACCAAGAAAGTAAGATAAATACTAGTGTTTGCATTGTGTGAGGCATAATTCTAGGCATCTTTTAAGCTTGTTGAAATTGGCTCAGAGTTCAAAAAGCTGCTTTTGGCAATGGCAAAGCATCCAGGTCTTCTGAGATCCTTGCAATAGTACATGCTTCCATTGCTTTGCCACGCCCTCCTTGTTGGTAATCTTGATCTCTTGGTTCATCTCCTGCTCACTCTCATCAGGTTCATCCTCATGAAAACATTCAGTGTTGTCATAAATATTCAATCAAAAATCCTTTGATTCAAGTCATTTTAATTTGGTGACCATTTATGACCATTATGACAAATCCGCCCCCAAGGAAATAATCCCTTAAATTTAGATCCAACTGTATGCTTAGTTACCCTCAGCACTTCAAAATACACCAATTCATGATCCTTGATTTTGCATTACCTTAACAATCATTTAAGTTCACTCTATTCCTGCCTGATATTTATATGTAGTATGAGTATTTTTTCTTAAATTCTTGATTCATTCGCTAATAATCTTAACCTTCTTGACATTGTTCATCTCACTTCAACATGCAAAATCATTCAAGAAGTTAAGTTTTCATACTCAAGGAAATTTGGAATTAATGGAAAGCAAGAATTTTGTGCGCAATGTTGTCCTTTTCACTCAAGCAACCTCGTACACGAAGTGGTAGATTTATAAGTAAGAGTACAATGGAACAGACGTCTTGGGACCAAAATGGCACATGCGCGTACTCTTTTATTATAGCGCTCTACACGGGAGAGCAAGAGAAATTCAAAAACGGAAAAATCAGTAGTTACATACACTTACGGATTTCGAGTTGGCAGTGCTGCCATACATTATGGCAGATAAAGTCTATTGTGTGTTGAAAAGTTTAGTTGTGGTCAGCTTTTTGACCCTAAAAACCAAAATGGCAAAACTGTCAAAAATCCAATTCGAAACACATCAGTAGTTGTGTGACTCAACTCACGCGCGTTTGTGAAATACTAAGTTCAAGAGGAATTCAGACGCATTCTGGTTTTGCATTTGATTCTAAAAATCTATTTGAGGCATTTGTGATCCATCTTGATTTGTTCCTCTGTTCTTTTCCTTAAAGAAAGTTTGTTATATATTTTTTTTTATTTTTAAGCAGAACTCCGCCACACTTGTAAATTCGTTCGAATGCAACTCAGGGCGCCAATTTGTCATCATCTTATCAAAACAGAAACCCGAAAGAACAGGTAACACAATTGACACAATTGGAAGCATGATATTTGCCACACTAAAAATGAATATTATTTGACAAAATGATAATAATTGTGTTTGTCCATGGACCTCAACAGTATGTATCAAAAGTTCGGTAAAAAATGCTATTGATTATAATAACACTAATTACTCTGTAATTAGAGGGTTTATGAATTTGTTTATTAAATAAACATAAACGAGCAAAGTTCCATGTACTATTTTTCAAAAATTCCGCTCTCTGTCTTGATCCAGGCCTCCATTCTGGACCAAAATTTGGAGCAAACCTTGCGGAGGGTAGCCTGGTCCATGTTGGCCCACTCTGTCTCAACAGAGGCCTTAAGTCATGAACATTTTTATGGTAGGTGAGGCAGGCCTTCCTCTCAATGGCGCTCCAAACATTGTAATCCAAGGGATTCAGGTTGGGGGAGTTTGGAGGCCACAACTCCTTGGACCAAAATCCCTTGTACCCTAACTTGGCCTTGAGGTATTTTTGGGTGTCATTTGAGGTGTGACAGGGGGCACCATCTTGGGTCAAGGCCCAATTTCCAACACCATAAGTGGCATTCAAAATTGGAAATACCTTTCTGGAGAGAATGGACTTGTATTGTTGGGTAGACACGGTCTCTTGTATCCAAACTGGTGGAAAGGCCTTCCATTGGAACCTACAATGCCCAGCATCATGGCCCAAACGGGATGTTTGGTGCGACCAGTGAATTTTATTGATGGATCTACATCAGAGGGGCTCTTGGCAATGTAGCGAAGGCTTTTGCTGTTGCTGACTGCATCCACAGTGAAAATTTTCTCATCGGAGAACATAAGAACCCCATTTTCACTTTTTTTCATTTTGTTGAGTAAAGCTTTGCCCCTCTTGAGCCTTTTCTCTCTCTGGGTTGTAGTCAATCCTTGGACTTTGGTCACGGCTCTGGACTTCATACCAAGATTGAAGTGCACGGTACGGGAGACGGCCATTTTGTCGACCTTGAGGTCCTTGGCAAGGCTCCGAATATTTGTCCTGGGATTTTCTTTTATCTTGGTTTGAACACTTTCAATAAAGGCTTCAGATCGAACTGAACGTGGCCTGTCAGGTCGTGTCATGTCATTGAAATTGCCAGATGCCCCACAAACATTTTTCACACTGTAGATGGTCTTCTTGGAGACTCCAAAGTTGGCAGCAATGTCCTTGACCTTGTCCCCAGCGCAGATCTGCGCGTATTTTTTTTTCACGAAGTTTTTCCATTTTGTTCTAAATTTGTTGTTATTCGTGCTACAGAGCTCTAAAGGGTCGCAATTGTAAGCTAAGATTCACACACAACTTCTTTATTATTGTCATTTTGTTTTGAAATTAACAGGTTACTCACAAAAATGATCTAAAAACTTTTTACTGGACTTATGATAGATACTGTAGAGATATGGACGTTGGTCGGAAGCCAGAATTGATTTTGCCTGACCAAGAGCAGGCCGATCGAAATGCAACTTAAGTGCTGTAATAATTCCTTAAAAAATAATTCAAACCAAAGGACTATGTAAGAGTTATAAGAGGGTTCAACCATTCATGCACGAATGGTCTAAAAGTAAGTTATACAATTATATTGTACACTGTGTACATGACACTCGAGCTTTAGTTCTGTTTAAGTTGCTACTCTTGCTAAGAGCATGCTAATGTGTTTGAAAACTGGAAGTGAATTCACATACCTTTCACACATAGCTAAGTGGCACAGTGTAATACTACCAATGCGAAAAAACACTAAGGCTCAAAATGGTTGTTAAATTTTAAATACTTTTTGATTTATTATTTTCCCAAGCAGTGACTTATTCATTCCCCTTAGATTGAAAATATCTAATTGTTTGGAAAATAGCTGTTACTTCAAAACTTGATCTTCCATGATAAGTAAATACCTCATTTTGTCTATTTGCTTCTTGAATTCCAATAAAATAGCAAAGCTATGAAGAAAAATATCCCACAAGTAAGTAACTAACCTCAAGAAAGTGATCTCCTTCATGTGCACACATTAGACTTTTTCTAAAGTTGTGATATCAAAATGTGTTTCTGATTGTTTAATGAGCATGCTCAAGTGCCTGAAAGCTATAAGTGAGTTTTACAAGCCTTTGAGGAAAGTGCTATCCTTAAACATTAGAGGTATGAAAGGTTAAGGCAATCCAAACAACAAAATCAGCTCTGAACTTCACATAGTGTCAAAATAAGTGTTGTGGTAGAGGAACAAAAGAGGCAAAATACGTGTAAAAATAATGAATTTGATTCAAACAATGAATTCATTGGAAAATGTGTCTTTAGTTTAAATGTATTGTTATTAATGTAACTGAAATTAGGCAAAATAATCTGATTGATATCAAATTGCCATTAATTGTGCTCTGTGTCTAACATTTCCTTGGAATTTAGTGGAAAACTGTTTTTGAGGTTGAATGTATTTTATTAATTTGACTGATATCACAGAAAAGTAATTTGATTGATATGCAATTTCAAATCAAACACTTCAACATAAACTTAAATTACTTACAAAAACACACCTTTCCAAGCAAATTTTCTCATATTTTTTATATTTGCAGCTAAAGAAAACAAAGTCTTTATAACCTTCTATGAGGTTACCATGTAATAAACCAACTTGTAGAAATGGCAGTTGTGGAGTGATAAAAGAATTTTCTCCCATGAAGAAAATTCTTTTATCTCTCCACAACTGCCGTCAGAAGACGGCAGTTTTTTTTCGCAAACCTGGGCATTTTCTGAGCTCACTTGGCCCCTAGTTATGGCGGCAAATTCAAACCATTTTGACATCGGCCTGCTCTCGGTCAGGCCAATTTTTCAACCAACGTTCATATCTCTAGATGTCCGTGGTTTGTCATTCTTTTTTCTATTTGGCCCATCCTAATTTCAAACGAGCGAGATTCTATCGTTTCTGACCACCGTTATCGTGGGTATCACGAATTTTGGAGTTTTCCAAATAAACAGTAAACACAAGCTTCTCAATGTCCACTTAACGACGACGTGTGCTTCAATTTTTGAAATTACGAAAAGGTCCGGAAGAATATGTGCCCAGTGCTCTTGGGGTGCAGCTTTTATTCCATATCGAGTTCCACATAATTTCATCAAAATATGTTCAAGTGTTTGAGGATTTTTCTAGTGCAAAGAGTGCTTGGGAACTTGACTTCCAAATGGATTGTGTTGTTCAGCATGTCATTGAAACTTTGCCGCGGGAAAGTGATTCCAACTTTGCCAGATCGTATCAATTAACGGCACTATTACATTGGGAATTGCATCTATCACTGAAACTTGCGAGACAAATCAACTTTTTATGTCTAAATTTGACCTTATTATTGGAGAAGAATTGAAAGGCATGCTTACCCAAGATTTAAAGTGTTTAAATCTTGTCGTGGACCAAGACATACCAGAGACCACGGAACTTCTGGACGACTGACGCCAACGCAACCTTTTCATTATGCGTTCTGAGGCTTAGCAACTTTTTCAGACCTAAAATAATTGCTAACACCAAAATTTTCTCTCTTCAGTCTATATTAAGTCCCTGCATTTAGCCTTCCAAGGGTTTTTAAAAGTTTAAAACTTTTTTTACCTATTAATGTGTAAAAAGATCAAACACTCAGGCATTACCAAAGTTTGACCTAAGTATATTTGACTTTCAAGACATACATATGTTCCATTAAAATAACTTGCTTCATAAGGGTTTTCATAATTTGCATTGTTCTCTACTATAAAGTTATACTTTATGTATTACAGTTAATCAAACGACATGTTTCCCTACATTAACTATGTGCCATTAGCATGATTTGGTAAGATGTACTTTTCAAATGTCAAAATGGTTGTTAGTTAGTATGGACAGATTAGAATTCATCCTCACACCTTTTTGCAATTTCCAGTTTCCACCACACTCCAACCCCATTTTATTATCAAATATAGTTAAATTCACTCCCATTACAGGATTCATAGTTTTCAAGGATAGTATTCTCAAGGAATGATATACATGACTTGAAAATGAAATGCTGCGTATATGTATCTAACAAAAAAAACTTTCTTTGGTGACTTTAAGTATCCAATGACTTTGTATTGCAATTTTGAAAAAAAAAGGAATTTTTTCTTAAGAGTGCATGAAAAAGGAACAAAAAGGGCCCTCCACATAGGCTCCAAATCCAACTTTTAATGGGAAGTAAGTGGTTTGAAATTTTGAAGCTCAATTGAAATGGACAGGATTATTACGATTTCATAACTGTTACACACAAGTTTGCTTCATGATAGAGTATGAAAATAAATATGTAGCTGTGCAAGTATTTGATTTAGTTCAGTTTTCCTTCCTTTTTCAAAGTGTAATCTTGAATGATTAAATTTACATTGACACTAGTTTATTCATATACCTGCTTCAACATGTTACAATGCACGTGTGTGTTTGATTTTCAATACTCTAACATTGAGACAAATCCTTCTTTGTAATTTTGGATGACATATTTATGAAATAACTTGATTGGTGTTATTTGAGACACAATAAAGTTAGGAAAGGAATCCCCTTTTTTGTGTGCTTATAAAGAAAATTTTCAATTTTCTGTTGTCCTCCAAAAAATTAATACAATTTAAGCCTCCAAATTTCCTTATTTTTCTTTTTGTTCTGTTCATTTGTTCACAAGTCTGTGCATTACAATGTATTCATCATGCTTTACCTTAACACTTAGCTAACAATAGCAACCCTCTTGGCATTGTGTTTCTCATTTCCACATGCAAAATCATTCAAGAAGTTTAGTTTTCATACTCAAGGAAACTTGGAATTAATGGAAAGCAAGAATTTTGTGCGCAATGTTGTCCTTTTCACTCAAGCAACCTCGTACACGAAGTGGTAGTTTTATAAGTAAGACCATTGTACTGTGGTTCTTGGGTTCGACCTGTTTGAGGCAACTTTACGTATATACTATTTACTACCAAATTGACGCTCATAATCTCAGCTTACCTTTGAAAGCATAATGTTTGACCTTTTTAGCCTTTGAAGGCCAAGACTGGCCAAAAACATGGATGCCGGAAGATAACCTTCTCGTTCTCGTTAAACCTCGATGCGCATTCAAGCCGTGAATTGTGCTGTTTTGAAGCGTGAATTGCTGCTCACAGCCGTGCTGTGAATTGACTCGGTAATGTCAGCTCTTGAAGAATCTCCTCTCTGATTTGCATTGAATTTCTTACTCTTCAGGAAAACTTAATCTAACTAGATACGAAATTGATTGGTGAATATTTAGAACGTCAATTGAAGCCATTAGAGCATTTTCCTTGTGTACATTATTGCATTGTTATGTAAAATGACGTTTTCGTTGAACAATTGTATGGCAGCCCTGGTGACGTTGCGCATTCTTAGGAGTCGTCAGGCTGACTGTGCTACAGACTGTTATGCCTAACCTTGTAAAAAAGTTTCGATATTTTGTACTCATAATACATACTAAAAAGCTTCTTTAGTTTCATGTAATAATTAGTGACAAAGTCAAAAATTGAAAGGTGAATTGCAAAAACTTTCTTAAATCACTTCTGTCATCAATATTTTGAGTACAAAATATCGAAACTTTTTTACAAGGTTAGGCATAACAGTCTGTAGCACAGTCAGCCTGACAACTAGTGATGTGTTTCGAACCGGGAGTGCTGCCATTTTTTACTCGGAAGTTTATCATTGTTGATTAGAGCAGGTTGTATTGAACGTTTTTAAAAAGACCTAAACAAGGACCAATTTGGCAACACTCGAACTAGTTCGATTTCGAGTTCCATCAGTAGTTATACTTTTGGATTTCGAGTTGGCAGTGCTGCCATATTTTATGGGGTCTTTAGTTGAGAAGATTAGTTGGGGGTCAACTTTTTGACCTTAAAATCCAAAGTGGCAAAACTCGACCAAAAATCCAACTCGAAACACATCAGTACTGACAACTCCTGAAGAATGCGCAACGTCACCAGGGCTGCCATACAATTGTTCAACGAAAACGTCATTTTACATAAAAATGCAGTAATGTGCACAAGGAAAATGCTCTAATGGCTTCAATTGACGTTCTAAATATTCACCAATCAATTTCATATCTAGTTGGATTAAGTTTTCCTAAAAAGTAAGAAACTCAATGCAGATCAGCAAGGAGATTCATCAAGAGCTGACATTACCGAGTCAATTCACAGCAGCACTGGGCTTGAATGCGCATCGAGGTTTAACGAGAATGAGAAGGTTATCTTCCGGCACCCAAGGTTTTGGCCAGTCTTGGCCTTCAAAGGCTAAAAAGGTCAAACGTTATGCTTTCAAAGGTAAGCTGAGATCATGAGCGTCAATTTGGTAGTAAATAGTATTTAGGTAAAGTTGTCTCAAACAGGTCGAACCCAAGAACCACAGTACAATGGAACAGACGTCTTGGGACCAAAATAGCTCATGCGCGTACTCTTTTATTATACCGCTCTACTCCCGTGTACATTCTACTTTCCCTTCTGCATTCCTCTTCCTAAATAAACATTTTGTTTCTTTCGTTCAATAATCAGTAATTTACTGTTCTCTATCATACGATGATCTCCGTACAATTAACCTCTTCTGCATTATCCCGGTTTCCCGTATTTCGATCGTTCGTATTAGTACAACACACGGTGCAGCGTTGGAAACATCACTGTGGTTGATGTGAAAGAACCGGTGGGAGCCGAGGATACCGTCGTTGTTAATACTTGTGGAACAAGGTCTAAGTTGAGATGGAGCCGAAAATCGAACCCGTTAGTCTTTCCAAATTGAAGAGAAAACGAGGTCTGTTGCGATTTCGTGCTCGTGAAGCCTTCGGAGCCCTCAAAAATCGTCATGAGGGTTTGCATTCGGTGGAAATATCGTCCATCGAGCTTTGGCGGATCTCTAGTATGGAGAGCAAGCTCCAAGCCGTGGAGACACGTACTGATACGTACATGGATGTGCATGTTGCAGTCCAATGTAGAGAGGTCGATTCTGTTGGAGCTGATGATGATTCCTTCATTTATGAATTCCTAAGTGGATTGTTGGCAATGGAACATGAAATTCGCTCATTTCGTTCCCGTTGCGAGGCTCTTCCGTTGAATCAAAGACCTCGGGTGGGCCCATCATCCGAATCTCGACCTGTTAACTGAATTAACATGTCGTTAAAACCCAATCCCTTGACCGTTGAGGAACATGACAAAAGTTCTCGAAGAAAAACGGAATGCCACCATATTGACTTTCCTTCATAATTTTTTATTTGTATCATTTAGTACGCGTTTGGTTTGTAATTTGCACACAAAATTGAAATTTTATTGATACTAAATAACAAAATCTTTCGGACTCTTTTCTGAAATGCCACGAAATTTATAACTCTTTAAAAATAATGTTGATGGTAAAACGTTAACGAAAAAAAATCAAAATACCATTAAAAAATCCCAAAATGTGACTAGATCACTCAAAAAGTAAAAAAAAAAACCCACATTTATATACCAATGACAATATGATAACAGATTGATCATTAAACCATAAAAAGGGGGTAACCAAAACCAAACAGAGCCAATCGCAAAATAATAGGATGCATAGTTTATTTAGGATTTCAATTGGCCCTACCATTAGGAAAATCCAATTGGGAACTTTTCAAAATCAGTTACACATGCGTTTGCCGAAGCTTTTGACTTCATAAGTTTCTTTTTCCCAAACGCTCTTGTTAAAAATTCTAGTCTGCATTTTTTTTACCGATTTTGAATTGTACACAGAATGTCAATCCATGTAAATGTCAAAAAAGATAAAACACGAGTGGGGAAAAGTCATGTTTGTTAAAAGCATTGGTCTGTAAGGGAGTTGGTATTAGCTGCCCGATTAAGCCCCTGAACTTAGGGCAGGTCACAGATAGTGGATAACAAGTCGTCTAGCTGACACTTACAAATAAAATAAAGAAAATTTATAATGGGTCGTCAAATGGATAGATTTGTTGCAAAGAGGGAGGAAGTGAGTTCTACAGCAAAAGAGCGAAACAAAATTCTCATGTTCTTGGTAAAAGCACAATTAAATCAAGAAACAATACTTTGGTCAAATCTCTCCCTCTTTAGTGATTGTCATCTAAAATATTTTATCCTTGGTTTTCAGTCAGAATGAAAGTCGAAATCATAAAGAGAGAATCAAAATTTGCCTGAGTTATCGCCGAAAATGGACGATTTTGCCAATTTTTTTCGCCAAACTTCCCCGATTTTGCCTAATTTATCGCCAGAAATACTAAAAACGCCAGATTTATCGCCAGTGATATCAAAATCGCCAGATTTATCGCCAGATCAGCTGATTTCGCCAGATTATTTTTTCTATCGCCAGACACGTTTAAAAATCGCCAGTTGGCAACCTTGCTCCACCGACTCGTCTGAGACATAGAGGTCTATAGAGGGGAGATACTAGAGCAGGCTGGTCGTGAAATTTTATTGTGGGCAGCAAGGGCCGTGTAGCCAAAATGTAAATGGGAGCAAATCAACGGATAAATTCCGGAAGACTTTAATGTTTTGAACGCAAAATGACATGGGATCCTGAATACGATTGTTTCCGATTTAAAACACCAGAAATCGTCAAATGCCAAGACACTTTGTGGACCAAGAGGAAAGTACTAGCCACACTGCACAAACAATTAGATTTTCTCGGACTTATTTCTCCATATCTCATTCGTGGGAAGATCATCATGCAAGAGACAATGGCAACAAAATGTGGTTGGGATGATCCTCTCACTCCAGAATTGGCATCAAAGTGGTGGCTTTGGCTAAAAGAGTCGGAAGACCTTCATCTAAGAAGTGTTCCAAGACATTTGGGGTTTTATCCTGATTCCATTTCTTCCATTCATTGTTTTGTGGATGCTTCGATCGATGCAATGGCATGTTGTTTTTATCTTCTGGTCAAGACGGGTAACGAGATTACATCGAGATTGATATTTAGCAAAGCAAGAGTTACTCCCATGAAAGCTGCATCAATTTCTCGATTAGAATTATGCGTTGCTCAATTGGGAATTCAGTGGTGGTTACAATTGCACCAAAAATTGGGAAAGAATAAGAATGATGTCACCTTTTGGAGTGATAGCAAAAACGTCTTGTACTGGCTCAACAAACCCGCCAAGCAATTCAAGGTATTTGTTGCCCACCGTGTCGGTGAGATACAAGACCATTCCAAACCCAATCAATGGAGGCATGTACCTGGTGAAGATAATCCGGCTGATATTCCATCTCGAGGACTCAAAGTTCGAGATCTTGTTCAAAGTTCACGTTTCTATGAGTCTTTTTTATTACAATCTATGGATCAATGGCGGAGACGAAACTGGATTTGGATAAAAAGAACATCCCTGCCTACGAACATAGGTCACAAGCTCTTATCTGTGTTGTAAAAGGTGAAGTGGGCAGGTTCTTGATTTCAAGAGCATCTGTGGGGAGTCTCTGGGATGGTTGGTTAACTTATCTGAGGCGAATGAACCTTCTATTGCGGATACAAATCTCATGGAAACTGTTTCCTTATAGTCACAAGGAATTTGAGGGCCTTTTCTACGGTTGGTATCGATTTCACAGGACCTTTTGAAATCAAACAACTGCGCTCAATGAGATCAACACGTGAGAGGCCAAAGGTTTATGTATTGGTGATTTCGTGTCTCCAGACACGAGCCGTTCACTTTGAAGTGACACCCGGGATGACAACTATGGATGTCTACAATGCTCTATGTCGCTTTGCTAACCGTCGCGGCATACCAGATCGTATCATCTCTGATAACTTCTCTTCATTTAAAGCCACAAATGACCTACTGCGTGAACTCTTTACCAAGATAGATTTCAAACAGTTGGAAGCTCTTACTCGTCATGGATTTAAAACTTCGAAGGGCATCAATTGGATTTACTCACCACCCTCCGGAAGTCACTTCGGGGGTTGTTTTGAAATCATGGTGAAAGCATTCAAGAGGGCTTTTTATGCGATTTACAGAAGAGCGGATCTTACAATGACAGAGTTCATAACTGCTACGACTGAGGTGGAATACTTACTTAATTCAAGACCATTAACCACATCCAAGAATGAAGTTTTAAAGTTAGAGTTTTAACTCCAGTTTTAACCCCAGCTCATTTTCTTGTTGGGTTGGTCGGAGGTCACTCTCTGTGTCCTCCAATGAGCACAAAATTGAGACTTCATGATCGCTTTACCTATTTGAATACGACACTTGACCATTTTTGGAAAAGATTTCTTGCCGAATATTTGCCAAGTTTGCATCCAAGAAGGAAGTGGACAAAAGAGAGAAAACCAATTAGACATGCACAAGGTTGCTCCAAGTGAGCGTTTTAAATCATTCCGCGGGCGGCAAAACAGGGCCGTTGGCTGTGCTGTGCTGCTCAGCCCATTTTGGCGAATCCAAGTTTTTCCCATTTTGACGAGCATTTGATGATTCTAGGTCCTTGGAAACGATCGGTATTTCACTTAAGGATACCTTGGCTGGAATTGGGTCAATAATATGCAAAAAATATTATTAGGGTGATTGATATAAAAGCAAGTAAGCAAGCCTTGTGCTATTGCAAAAATAGGACTTAACATTGATCCAAACACTAATATAAAGATGCTGATTTATTCAGTGGGTTCCAAAGAATCATTTAAATATTTCAAAGTACTTAACATACAGAGAAATGCATTATTTTTTAACGCTTCTTTCTTTTAAGATCTAATCTTTTCTGTATCATTTTCTAGCAAACAAATTGGGCATATTTTCAACCAAGTGAAAGCAGAGGGATCAAAACGTAAAATTTAGATCGTTTCCAGGGACCTAGAATCATCAAATGCACGTTAAAATGGGAAAAACTTGGATTCACCAAAATGGGCTGAGCAGCACAGCACAGCCAACGGCCCTGTTTTGCCGCCCGCGGAATGATTTAAAACGCTCACTTGAAGCAACCTTACAGAAAACCAATTCAGGAAAACGATATTGTTTTGCTCCTGGCTGATCAACTTCCGAGGGGATGTTGGAAAATGGTTCTCGTGGACAAGATTTCACTCGGAGAAGACGGAAGAGTACGACAAGCTCTTGTGCGCGTGCCTGGGGGTTCAATCCTTAAGAGACCGGTTTCAAAATTATTACCCCTGGAATTGGAATCTACGGATGTGTGATATCATAGTGATTGTGTGTTATGACATCCTTGACAACAAATTTCAAAATGTTTATTAGGGCTTTTATTTATTTATTTATTATTATTCAATTTTTGTCGTTTACAATTCGTTTCCATTTATTCTAAACCGTGGTTTGAAAGCCTATGGCTTCAAAGGCCGGATAATGTTCTCAAAATTAATCTTTT
>JAAGOF010000185.1:695557-724831 GCA_010645155.1 Tigriopus japonicus | reverse complement strand
GATGTTGGAAAATGGTTCTCGTGGACAAGATTCCACTCGGAGAAGACGGAAGAGTACGACAAGCTCTTGTGCGCGTGCCTGGGGGTTCAATCCTTAAGAGACCGGTTTCAAAATTATTACCCCTGGAATTGGAATCTACGGATGTGTGATATCATAGTGATTGTGTGTCATGACATCATTCACAACAAATTTCGAAATGTTTATTAAGGCTTTTATTTATTTATTTATTATTATTCAATTTTTGTCGTATACAATTCGTTGCCATTTATTCTAAAACGTGGTTTGAAGGCCTATGGCTTCAAAGGCCGGAGAATGTTCTCAAAATTAATCTTTTTCTCATGATGACCTGCTGTCTTTTTCCGTTTTTTGGGTGAAAGAAGAAAAAGGAGAGAGAGGGTAATAAAACTACATACAGCCATACACAAGTGCCTATTTGTTTCGCATTGGAATTTAAATAATCAAGATAAGCAACAGACATCTTGATATCAAAAGTATTTGTGAATAAGCGTCAGACATTCGCATAAAAGCACAATTACTGTGTTTTCAAGTGTTTTGTGTTCAAAACATTAAAATCTTCCGGAATTTATCCGTTGATTTGCTCCCATTTACATTTTGGCTACAGGCCGTTTTCATCAGCGACTAGTTGAAACTTACCCAAATAAACGTATTCGCAGAAGGCAAATTTTTGAAAAACTTATAGTTTTCGGCATGTGGCCTCCTGCTTACGGTTTGTTTCTCCCAAATTATACTAAGGTGCTCAATGAAGATGATAATTTGATTCACAGGCAATTCTTCACGCTTCACGCAATTATAGGATTTGGCATTGAAAATACGTCTTGCGCACTTTCATTTGTACTATGATCTTTCCTTTTTTTGGGCAAGTATTTCACGATATTCTTCGGAAATATTTGCCTTTTCACGCAACTTATGGGCAACTTTGGCCAGTATCAGCTACAAACTCTTACTTATAAATCTACCACTTCGTGTACGAGGTTGCTTGAGTGAAAAGGACAACATTGCGCACAAAATTCTTGCTTTCCATGAATTCCAAGTTTCCTTAAGTATTAAAACTTAACTTCTTGAATGATTTTGCATGTTGAAGTGAGATGAACAATGTCAAGAGGGTTAACAGCATTAGCGAGTGAATCGAGAATTTAAGAAAAAATACTCATACTACATATAAACATCAGGCAAGAATAGAGTGAACTTAAGTATTCTAATGATTGATAAGATAATGCATAATCCAGAAACATGAATTGGTGCATTTTGAAGTGCCGAGGGCAACTAAGCATACAGTTGGATCTCGATTTAAGGGATTATTTCCTTGGTGGTGGATTTGTCATTACATAAATGGTCACCAAATTAAAATGACTTGAATCAAAGGATTTTTGTTTGAATATTTATGATAACACTAAATGTTTTCATGAGGATAAACCTGATGAGAGTGAGCAGGAGATGAACCAAGAGATCAAGATTACCAACAAGGAGGTCGTGGCAAAGGTTTGGAAGCATGTACTATTGCAAGGATCTCAGAAGACCTGGATGCTTTGCCCATTGCCAAAAGCAGCTTTTTGAAGTCTGAGCCAATTTCAACAAGGTCTATTCTTTTTTATTATCTATTATTTTATATAAGTTCATATGCTTTAATTTCAATTTGATCAACTGAAATATATGGCAATGAGAGTAATTTGAAGCTTAGAGCAATGGGCGCTCTTCCAACCAAACAAATGTACCTACAGTCATTCTTTTGGACTATTGGAGGGTCAATATGTCTCTTGCTTCTGTGCAAGAGACTGTTACAAATTCTAGAACGTTGTTTCCAGCAAGCGGATGAATGAATGATTCAGCCAATGACATCCTGAAGTGCTGTCTTATCAATCTTATCAAAACGAAACCATATACTTGAATGGAATTAAGTTTATTAAAAAAATTGATCACTTGAGAAGAGGCTCCCATGTCTTAAGTTTTCCTTGATATAATGTATTTATAGAATCGTAATTCATAGACCTGTGAATAAAAATAAAACAGAACATCAAGAAGAAAGAACAAATAGGCATTGGAGGCTTGATTTTTTCATTTTTTGGAGGACAGTATGAAATTTTCCTTAAGAGTACATGAAAAAGGATCAAAAAAGGGACCTCCACATATGCTCCAAATCCAAATTTTGATGGGCAGTAAGTGGTTTGAAATTTGAAACTCAATTGAAATGGACAAGATTATTAGGATTTCATAACTGTTACACACGAGTTTGCTTCATGATAGAGTATGAAAATAAATATGAGGCTGTGCAAGTATTTGATTTAGTTCAGTTTTCCTTCCTTTTTCAAAGTGTAATCTTGGATGATTTAATTTACGTTGACAGTAGTTTATTCATATACCTGCTTCAACATGTTACAATGCACGCCTGTGTTTGATTTTCAATACTCTAATATTGAGACAAATCCTTCTTTGTAATTTTGGATGACATGTTCATGAAATAACTTGATTGGTGTTATTTGAGACACAGTAAAGTTAGGAAAGGAAATCCCTTTTTTCGTGTGCTTGTAAAGAAAATTTCCTATTGTCCTCCAAAAAATGAATACAATTTAAGTCTCCAAATTTCCTCGTTTTTCTTTTTGTTCTGTTCATTTGTTCACAAGTCGGTGCATTACAATGCATCCATCATGCTTTACCTTAACACTCAGCTAACAATAGTAACCCTCTTGGTATTGTTTCTCATTTCCACATGCAAAATCATTCAAGAAGTTAAGTTTACATACTCAAGGAAACTTGGAATTAAAGGAAAGCAAGAATTTTGAGCGCAATGTTGTCCTTTTCACTCAAGCAACCTCGTACACGAAGTGGTAGATTTATAAGTAAGAGCTACAAACAAGGCAGACAAAATGACGACAATAGAGACTTGTAAAGTACTGGCACGATTTTTGAGCTTTGTGGGCTAATCAGGCTGCGCCACAATTGTTGCAAAAATTACCATGATTAAAGCTCTTCCAGGCTTTCCAAAACTTTGAACGCAAAATAATTCATAATGAACAGAAATTAGTCAAAGGTTTTGGTTGTTAGCTCTTGCGTTCAACACTCAATTTGAGTAGGCATGGTCAAGTACCTGACATGCAAAAAAGCAGAGCTTTGCATAATCTTTAATTGCGTTAAAGGGTAGTCAACACCTCAAAAACTGGAAACACTAAAAGCAGATGGCGTCCTAGTGCCGATCTAAGGAACAGTCCACCTCTCTATGGCCTCTTTATTAGTGATGTGACTTGGGCGCTTGGGCAAGCTTTTTTTCGTGACATCATACACTGGGGTCGCCAATTTAAGTTCAGTGAAATGGTATTCCCTTCTGCCTACCTATCTTCATAAACCGATTTTTCATTAAGAAGTACTGAAACGCGCCCCTGAATTTGGTTACAATCGAATCTCGATATAAGAACATTTTCGATCAGCGGCAAAATAGTTCTTATATCGAGATTGTTCTTATATCGAGACTCGAGAGAATTGGCCCAATAAATAAGCCAAAAATGCTGGAAACTGTTCCAGGGGTTCACCTCACCTTTGTAAAACCTTAGAAGCTTACTTTTACACCATAGGTACCGGACAAGGACTCCATATAACAGATGTACATTTGTTTATATTTATTTAAAATAATCGGTGATGTTTTTTTGCACCTTGCCTTCGGCCATTTTTTTCAGGCACTGGTTTTCAATGACCCTTAACTCATGTTGAGTTTTGATGCCGAAGCACTCCATCTGACAATAGGATCTGACCTTATCTAAGTACAACAGACATTCTTTGGGGCTCACTCTGTCACCCACACTCTCTTCCATGAGAGTGTTCCATGTCAGGTTTGGAGGCCTCCTGTATCCACAGCAACTTCTCCTTGATGGTGTAGGACTTCCTCTTCGTTTTCCCCTCCATTTTTACGGTTGAGGCTTCAGAAATGTTTTGGTTTCACTTTGTTTTTGTTTTTTGCCGCCCTTGCTGTGACCACTTTAGGCCAAAACAATAGACCAAATCTCTGAGAATGGTTCTTATATCGAGATTGACGAAAATTAAAAAGTTCTTATATCGAGAATCCTTATGTACTAAAATTTTGGTCAGCAGGAAAAATGTTCTTATATCGAGAAAATTTCTTATATCGAGAATTCTTATATCGAGATTCGACTGTACTTAGGATCAGGGTTGCAATGCTCCAGTAAGCAGGGTAGGCATTTTTCGACATCGAGAGCATTTTGGACACCCTAGTGTCCAAAAGTGTCCAAAAGTGTCCAAAAGTGTCCAAAAATACTCAGAGGGTGTCCAAAAATCCCCAAAAGATGTCCATAAGTGTCCAAAAGTCCAACAAACGTAAAAGAAAGTTGTACAAATCAGACGAAAAACCAGTTATACTACATAAGTAATTTAATTCTAAAGAATGCATGGTTGTGTACTTAAACAAAAATAGTTCTATTAATGGGAACATTACTTGGAGAAATAAACTCTGCCATGATAACTTGTTGATAAATTGTTAAAAAAATAAATGTTTTGTTTATACAATATGGTAAAATGTGTGTAACTGTTCAAAATGTTTCAAGATTTACATTTTATTTCCTCATCTGTAAACAAGAGTCTTGTCTTTTTTAATAGTAAAACAACACTGCTTTAATTCTTTGGCAAAAGCATTATAATACCCACATTGCAATCTGATATTAGTTTGAGTGTGCTTTATTATAGTTAACATTTTTTGGACAGTCAGGTCAAAAGACTTCTTGCCTCTTGGATGGGAAACACTTGCAACAATGATAAACTTTGGAATATAAATCAAAATGCTAAGTAACCTTCTCTTGTCACAAATCAAGACACAATTAGTTTTAAAATGTACTCGCATACTATGTTTAACATGAAGTGTGGTGTGAGCGTGTTATTAGTAGTCCCAGTCTCACATTCGTTTGTTCGTTCATTCCTTCAGTCGATCATTCTGTCCCACATTTTGGACGATGCTCGGTGGTCAAATGAAAAGAGTGGAAAGTTCAAATGTCCAGTTTGGCCTTCAAGTTATTGGCTCATTTAATGTATTAAGTGTCAGTTTCTTATGCTGAATTGACTTGTTCTTGCTTAGATTTCGTCAAGTGACGTTTATTTTGGAGAGAAAGTTTGTAGAATGTTTTCTAAAAATGTTTTTAACCATTATTTTTCGAATTACTATTTTTGGACACTTTTGGACACTCCTATTTTTGGATAGCCTTATTTTTGGACACTTTTGGACACCTTTTGGACAGGGGTTGACAAAATGTCCAAAAATCTAATGCCCACCCTGCCACTAAGTCAGCAAAGCACAAAATCTCCATTAGGTGACCCTTCCTTGCAACCTCCCGTGAAAAAACTTGCCCAAGCCCAGATTTCACATCACTACTCTTTATACTCCTCAAAGGTCTGAGAGTGATAGTGTGACCACGTCGAAAGTCAGCGTGTTCAGCACTAAAGTGCAAGACTCTTGATATGGAGCCACACCAAGAGCCAAAGTCGTTGTGACCCATGGAGATGGAGTTCGGCTCAAAGCAAATGTGTTGCCCGATTCTGGAGCGTCTGATTGTGTAGTCCCGGCAAAGTTTGTGCGACATCACCACATGAAAGTTGAGTCGTCAATTAAGCCCTTGATACGAGCGGTGAATGGGATTTGGGTTGTGGATTTGCAATTGAATTGGGCGAATCGTCGTACCCGTGTGCGAGCCCTGATGTTGATATCCCAATCATTAGTTGGTCTGCCATGAAAGATTTGGGGATGATTTCAAACAAGTTTGGTTGTCCTGTTCGTGCGCCCTTGAGTGCTCTTGGGGTGAAGCCACCTAGGTTGCGTGGACCATCACGAAGCTCCGCTCAAAGTGAGGCGAAATTTTGATGAATGTTCAATCAAATTTTGTCTTGCGGGGAAAAATTGATTTTGGGGAGATGTTCCGTATTTGAATTTCTCTTGCTCTCCCATGTACATTCTACTTTCCCTTCTGCGTTCCTCTTCCTATATAAACATTTTGTTTCTTTCGTTCAATAGTCAGTACTTTACTGTTCTCTATCATACGATGATTTCCGTACAATAAACCTCTTCTACATAGTTCGAGTGTTGCCAAATTGGTGTCTGTTTAGGCCTTTTTGAAAAGTCCAAAACAACCTGCCCTTTTAAACAGTAAATAAACTTCGAGTCAAAAATGGCAGCACTCCCAACTTGAAACACATCACTACACTTAACATAGGTCACAGGGCTGTATGACGTGTTGAGTTCTGGGTTACCTTAACCCACGGACTATTTTGATGTACTTAAAAAGATTTAGACAATTTGAATTGAGCTAGACGAGGTTAGAAACTTGCTTACGCCTTAAACCTACTTAAATCTCACTTAACTCCAAAACAACGGGACTGATTAGAAAGGTATCAGATGTTTTTTAGTTGACAAACTGGCGTCCCTGAGATGGAAAGCTGCTATGTAAAGCAGACAGGTATAAGAAAAGACCTCTTAGGCTTAGGACATGCGCTCTTTTTTAATACGAGTACATCACTTTTGTTTCTGAATACCAATTTGTTTGGGGTCTATGGGTTTCAAATACGAAGAAATCGCCCTGTAAAGAGAAAACGCATATTTTTGGGTAGAATTTTGAGAACTTAGCATTTTTTAATTGTTTGAAAAAATACCGTCAAAAAAGCTGCAACATTTGAGAAAAACGTTAAAATGTTTCGCTAGATTAGAGAAAGTTTAGAGACTCCTTTACTCCATCATTATTTTTCATCATATTTTGAACATTTGATGTTCATCTTTCTTTGAAGGAATTATTACTCTTAAAACAATATCCTCTTCCCAGAGACAATTGGATTACAAAAAGTCCAGAATTCAATCATAAATTGGGAGGAGCTTGAAGTTTAACTTATTGAATGTAATACACAAAATTTTCCGTTTTGCTCAAAATTACAAAAATAGGGAAAAATTTACACAAAATGCGGAAAATTGCAAATTCTTTTTCAAAAATTAAAGCCAAGATAAAAAAATCAATCAAAATCAAAGTTAGTTAACAAACCGAAATTATAAATTATTGTTACTAACAAAATTTTGGTTTATCTTTGGTGGTTACCAGATATTTGTAAGTTATATTTTACAATTAAATCCAAAATTAGCTCCAAAATTACAAAAGTGGAAAAAATTTCAAAAACATATCTGGGGAAATTGCGTATTCCCTTCAGAACTCCCTTCAATTTTTTTCTCAATAATTGCAGTTGAAACTGACCTTTTCCTGCAATTCCATCTTCTGTACAGTAAGTAGACTTTGCGATGATTTTTTACAAATTACAACTATTCCATGCTATGAAGTAAGACTTACTGTACAGACGATAGGACTGTAGGAAAAGGTCAGTTTCGACTGCAATTATTGAGTAAAAAAGTTATCAAAAATCCGATTTCTTTACATTATTTCTCAAAATTAATATTTTTGGCAATATGGTTTTGAATAAAATTTGGTGGCCCTGATGACAATCCGGTATGAAAAGAAGCCTGCTAAGCAAAGGTTTACAATACATCACAATGTATTCCAATGCAATCCAAAAAGTTTCCAACTCGACCGAAATAGGAGTCAAGTTCTAAACCTGACCCTGACTTTAGATTCCTTCCATGTCCAGAATAAAAGGTGTCTGGGCAGACAAATGTGTACGACAGATTTTGGTGCTCAAAGTACATTGGAATGTGTATAGTTCAGTGTTGGCTTAGTTTACATCTTCTCATTTGACCATATTTTCATCGCTATTATTCATGGTCCTTTATTTATCAATCAATGAACAGTCTTCCAGAATGGGTGGTTTGTGTTGTTTTGTTTTTTTTTGGTTGGGAACAGGTAGTTTGATTCAGCTTTTTGCTTGTGAGTGAGTGTCAAAATGAAGGCGTGATCAGTAGGAACTGAAACCTCAACAGCTTTCAGGCAGCTGACCAGCTGCTTGCTGTTGACGTGCTTCGTCATACGGTTCTACAAGTGAGCACTACAAACTGTTGGCCTCATCTATGGCAGGCAATTTTCTAGAGAACTCAAATTTGAGCCAAGAAAAGGGTTCCAAATTGGGATTACGAGCTCGAGTGTGTTTTGTTTGTGGAGTGAATACCGAATCGTATCATCTAAACTATGGGGTCAGTACGTGTCTTGGCTGCCGAGCCTTTTTCCGACGATCTGTGCAACAGAACAAAGGGAAAACCTATCCTTGCAAAAACTCTAATGAGTGCAATGTCAATGGAGAATCTAGAAAAAAATGCAGAAAGTGTCGGTTCCAGAGATGCCTCAATGCCGGGATGAACCCTGATTGCGTTTTAAATGACGATCAAAAGAAGAAAAGATTTAAGCGTTCCCTCAAAAGACAAAAAATGACCAAAAGGCATCCACAGGAAAAACAGCATGAAGGGAAAACAGCTCTGAAAACCATTGCTCATGAGGGAGTGGTGTCCTCTGCAAGTGCCACCACCGTCATTAAGGTCCCGTTCTCCAAGTTGTTATTCAAGAAGAGATTTATTAAGAAATATGAAGAAGAAGTGTCAGCATCGAACAACATTCTCCAAGCCAAAGATCAAGCTCTTTTGGAAAACCAAGTTAGAGATGCTTGGCAGGGAGCACTGAATGTGGTCCCATGTATGGCTTTGGTCAAAGATTGTTTCATTCAGTTTCACAAGAATGAATCAACTGTTATGCGGCCTGCTTTTCACTTTGCCTTATGCCATTCAAAAGATCTGTTTTATACCTTTTCTCAAAACCTAGAAAGTTTTCGATTCCTCCCTGTCAATGACCAGAGTTTGTTGTTGGAAAGCAATAGCTGCAAATTTTTGGCCCTCATAACATCCATGTATTTTTTGGAAACTAAAAGTGTGGACCAACTAAAATGGCTCTTTCGAGAAGAGTTATCTCTTCCAAAGCACGCTGAACCTGTAACCCTTTTTGATTATCAAGTGTTTGGAAGTGATGTTGTTTATAGGGATATTCAAAATCTTTTAGAGCAATTTAGTTCCTATGAGGTGAAATATGATAAAATTCATCTCCTAGCGGCTTGTTGTTTATTTCATGTGGACCCATCTCTAACAGTGCATATGCAAGAAATCAAAACGATTACGAAACTCTTTAAAGATTTCTCTTCAGTGTTCTCGTGGAGTGCGGTTGTGAACAATAACCTTCAAGAGACTTTATCAGAACTGGCATTTGTACTGGTTGATCGCTTCTTTGTGGGTTCGTTTGTCAATAATGCAGTACGAATAAATTCTGAATTTATTGTGGACGACGAGATCTGGCTGAATGAGGCATCAAGTCTGTTGATGGAGGAAATGTGCAACATACCTGTTGACAAGGACGTTCTGAACAAGCTAATCGATGTGTGCAGCATCAATATCCAACTACCTGAGCCTTTAATTGGCACTCTTTTTGAACTTTTTAAAAGAAAATTCCAAACCTTATTCAACCTTTCTCAACTCAAACGAGAATTTTCACCAGATACTCTTCACCATTGCCTAGAGCCTGCGGTACCAGGTGCAATTTGTGCCACTCTTGGTCATATTCAATCGATAAACAACTTCATGGGCTCACTATCTACATTTTTATCTCTCCAAGAACGTCTTTACCTTCGGGAAAAGATAAGGGAGGTGGGATTAAGTGTCGGACCATTAAGATTGAACAGAGTCGATCGAACATCATTTGTTGTGATGAATGATCGTGTAGTTCAATTCCAATATGACAAGATTCCAAAACATGCCTTCTTTAAGGACCGCCAATTATTTTTGGGCATGCTTTTGCGTGTTCTTTCTTGCCAATTGATAATGACCTATCCCAATTCTACGCTTTCTAGATTTTGTGAGAAGTTCTTCCTCAAATGCTCTCACCGTTTCGAACAAGTTACAAACCTGTCATTCACATATTTTCAAGACTCCTTAGCGTCTTTGAAACTATCTTATGTTGTGTCAGTTACGAATGAACAAAATATATGCCCTCTGTAACCAAACCGTGTTTTCAAAACTATTATTATTCTAGCGACAGTGTTTTCCGTGCTGAGAGCAGCATTGTTCTTTCAGTTTTTTTGTGGGAAATCCACTGGAGCAAAAAACCGAAAAATCCTTGCCCTTGCCTCGCCTTAACACGTGTCTGTTGCCATCAATAGTTGCCATCTGGATATGTGGCATCAACCAAGGCTTCGCTATCTGTTTCATGACCTCTAAGTACTCTTTTGCCCCCACTGTGAGGCGATTAGCAAATTAGAATGGCATTATCCTCTTGCTTTTGATTAGAAGGTGGCCCATGACAATCTTGTTGCGGCTGCTACTTCCAGGCTTCGTCTTCAAGCTGTCCACGGACTCAGGCTTCTTCTTGGTGTCGTAGACCATGGTAATATGAGAGATGGTCATGATCTCCAGGAATCCACCAAAGTGCGTGGAGCAAAACTGATACTCCACCTTTTTGCCGTCGTTTTAAAAACAAAAGAAGGCCCTCACTTTAGTTGTAGTTTTTTTTTGAAAGCTAAACCTTGACTCTTTCAGGTACAAGAAAATAAACCTTGAATCATGAATAATACATGAGATGTTAGCCTTCAAATTCAATTCCGTTTTTTGCTTTGAAACACTGTAGAAACGATCAGAAAATTGTTGGCCAATTATTTTATTTTTATTTAAAATTGTTCCTTATTATTTGATGTTTCACACGAAAATTGAAATAAACAATTACAAAACTAGATTTATTTTGACTCTATCAAATGCTGTACATGAAAGAGGATAAAACTCTTTCAATGTGTGTGCTCAGTTAAAAAAGAAGAATGGAAATTTTTATATAAACTGAAACAAAATTGCAGAACAGTAATTTTCTCCTTTTTATACCCTCATTTAAATAAGATGGTAGAGTTATGACGATCCAAAACCTGCTTGTTACTTTCTCTAGTATCTAAGCATCATTTTTTCTTGAATCCTTCAAGCTTATTTTCCTTTTTAACTAACTTGCAAATGCAAGCAGATTTCGATTACAAGTGAAATATGCTGTTACAAAAAGGACCTGAAATTGAAAGTTACAATTCATTTGATGCGGAAATTGATAAAATGTGTAGCATAACGAGAAACGTTCATATTATACTCCGGATATTCTATGCAACCTTCTAAATGTCAATGATAAGTGTGGCTTATGGAAAAATTTAAATAATTGGATGGGGATCAATTCAAACGAGCCATTTGCATCACTTTGCATACAAGAAATGATTTGGATTCCAAATTGCATTGCAAATAGCAATAGAACAATAAAAAATACTAGAATGCATTAGTCTAGAAAATCATCAACTCATTCAACTCAGTAATCATGCCAGGGGACCCGTCCCACCGGGATCCCATGGACCCCCGCAACTTCGTACTTCGTGCCACGCCCCCAAAATTCGACATCGAAACAGAGAAAGAGGACTGGCCCCTGTGGCAGGACCAGTGGACAGCCTTTCTCACCTATTCTGGACTCTCCCGCCTCTTAGATTCCGACCCAGATGGCGACCCAGCTACAACAATGGCCATGAAGACCCAAAAGGCATCGTGGATCAGGTCAGCCCTCACGTGTGCCTTCACAACAAATACTCTACGAGTGGTGAAAGGACGGCCACAGAAGACGCAGATACCTCCCAAGTCATTAACCGACTTGACACCCACATCAATGGAGGAATCATTGTCCGAGTACACCGACACCAATTGGCGCACCGAAGAGGCGACCTGAGGAAACGCCAGAGGGGTATCTGGTAGCATTGCGTGAAATAGCATCAAAGTGTGGCTTCACACCGAAAATGAGCACCACAGCCCAAACTGAAGACCACCTTATGTACCAATTCATTGCTGGTATCCAAGATCAAGACATTGGGGAAAGGCTCCTTAGCCTACCAGGGACGGCATCACTGCATGAGGTATTGGACACAGCCCAAAGAGTTTGGACCTCGCGCAAAGGGGCAGCGGCCTTTGCTGGAACAAACCAACCCAACACCCCTGTGGTAGAAACCCCGGCCATCAAGAGGTATAGAGCTCGTAAGAGAGTTCTCGCAAGCTCGTAAGCTCGCTCCAAGAGGTATGGCCTTACCAACACCTCCAAAAATACCAAGTGCAAGCAATGCGGTTACCCACCGCATTTTGGTAGTCAAGAATACCCTGCCACTGATCAAAAATGCCGGTGGTGCAAGAAGATTGGCCACTACAACCGCATGTGTTTCTAAAACCCGGCGGGGTCAAACCAGCCTCGCCAAAGCCGCACTTACGGTCAGACTCAAGCAAACCATCTGGGAGACCACCCCGAGGCCGACAATGATGGAGGTACAGAATCAGTTTGGTCCACCACCCTAGCTAGGCCCCAACCAAATGGCAATCCTGGCCATTTGGCCACAAGAAATCAACAAGACATCAAACCTCCCATCACCAGCCCAGACCATGGCAACACCACTGGAGACTGTGGCTGTTAACATCCACAACACGCAGCAACCGGAGGTAGGCAAAGATGGGCTTGAATCTCTACCTGACTCTGGGGCTAACATCACGGCAATTCCGGAGTCAGTATTTTTATCACTCAGTGGCACATCCCGGGAGTTGGGCGATAGCAACCCACCACCTCTAGGCCGACGAATGGCAAATGGGTCCCGACAGGGGTGGGCAATCTCTGGCTCGTTTATGGCAAATTTAGAATTTGCCCAATCTGGCAAAAATACAAAAGCCAAAGTGTGGGTCATTGAGGGCCTCCAGGCTCCAATATTGTCACGGGGAGCATGCTTTGATTTGCACATCTTGGAAAGTTGCTACCTGGATGGAGGAAATCCCACAAGGGGCCCAAAAGTTTGCACCACAACAATCACCCATAAACCGGTAGTGTCATGGGCATAAGCCTGGCGCTACAATTTCCAGGACTCCTCTCGGGGAAGTGCCGGATAATGGTCGGGGGTGAGATTACAATTAGATTGCGCCCCAATGCTCAACCACGAACAACGTACGCCAACCGTCCCATCCCAATAAACCTGGAGGAACCCTTCACCACTGAGCTCAAAGAACAATGGGCAATGGACATCCTAGAACCAGCAGAAGACGAGAATTCCCCTGGAGAATGGCTCAACCCAATGGTGATGACAAGGAAAAAGAATTCCAATAAAGCCAGAATCACAGTGGACCTACGAGACCTAAACAAGGCTACAGTCCGACCCACGTATTTTTCAGCCTCGCTTTCTCAGTGGTGTCAAAAATACCAACCTGTGCTACGTTCTTCACAGTCCTGGATGGCCTTAAAGGATTCCACCAAGTAGGCCTGGACAAAGCCAGCCAACGATTGACAACATTTGCCACACCTATGGGCCGATATTGATACAAACGAATGCCAATGGGTTGGCATGGAAGCTCAGATGTCTTTAATGCCCAAATGGACAGAGCACTAAAGGGACTTCCAAATATTGGCTGCATTGTAGAGGACATTATCATGGTGGATACCTAATTAGCCAAGGACGGTATTACATAGATTTTGAGCTGACAAAAGACCTCAGAAACTTTCCCACTCCCACTAATAGGACTGAACTTTGGTCATTCTTGGGGCTTGCCCAACATTTGGGCAACTCATGCAACGAAATCACTCAACTCGTTGAGCCACTGGGGAGCCTTAACTCAAATAAGAACGAATGTGGTTGCCACACCATGATGAGGCTTTTAAAGCCACAAGAAAAGCTCTCTCAGGACCTAAGTTCCTCGTAGGGTTCCACCCCAAAAGGAGAACAGAACTGCTAGTGGATGCCAGCCGCCTTCACGGATTCGGATTCCTACTTCGACAACGAGATGCTGAGGACAAGCATTGGTTCACAATCCAGTGTGGGTCCCGAACTTTGGCGCCCCATGAGTCCAACTGGTCAGGTATGGCCAAAATTTAGGCCCTTGGGGCGGCATGGGCAGCTCAAAAGTGCAGTTACTTCTTGGAGGGGTTGCACCACTTCACCCTTGTCACAGACAGCAACCCCTTAGTGCCCATCCTCAAAAACAAGAAATTGGACCAGATTACCAATGACCGATTGCTAAAACTTAAGACATCATTGTACAGATTCAATGTCACAGCCCGTTACCAAAAAGGCACACTACACACCATTCCTGATGCATTTTCACGGGCCCCATGCAACGGGCCTGAACAGATGGACCTGCTCCTCTCACCTGACGACGATGTTGACAAAGAATTCTTGGTAAATTTGGCAAGCGTGGCTTTGGATCCTCAAAAATGCGATGCCCGGCTGCAACAAATCCGGGATGCCGGATCACGGGACCCGACCTACCGCATCTTGCTGGAAACAATTCAAGAGGGATGGCCAGACTCAAAACATGCATTACAAAGCCCATTACTCCAACCCTTCTACAGACATCGCATGGACCTCTTCATTCACAAGGAGATTATCCTATTTGGACCCCGGCTCCTCATCCCTGAGGAACTTCGCCAAAACACACTCCAACATCTCCACGCTGCACACCAGGGAATAAACAAGACATTGTCTCGATCAGAGCACTCAGTCTGGTGGCCAGGAATTGTCCATGATATAAGACAAGTTGTTCAACGGTGCCCATCATGCCAAGAAAGTAGTGATGGACCGAAAGGGCTCATAACCGAAACCGAAAGTTTCGGCCGAAAGAGGGCTTAACCGAAACCGAAACCGAAAGCAGCTGATTACAAAATTGTTCAAATGCAAAATCTGCCTTAAACATTAGAATGCTCATGTGTTCGATGTTGGGTAGTCGCAAATTTTGAAAAATTGGAAAACTTGAATTTCAGAGGTTTTAGAACCAATTTTATTTTATTTTGTTGTCAAACTTTATTTTACATAGTGCTTGTCTGCTTTCGGTTTCGGTAGGCATGACCGAAACCGAAACCGAAATTTCGGCCGTAATTTCGGCCGAAAGCGCTTTCGGTCCATCACTACAAGAAAGACTACCATCACATCCACCTGAGCCCCTCCAACAAAACCTAGATGCATCAAAGCCACAGATCATATAATGACTAGATGTCGCATTGGCCCGGTCCGTCGGCGAAAGAAAAGTGACACCACTTGGCCCAGCTGCGCTAGCTTCAAAATCTCAGGGCGACCGTGTGCTCAGAAGTAACGACGCTCGCTCGCGATGAGAACTAAGTACGTACGGTACGTTGAGTTTGTTCAGGATTTGGCCACGCTAGTAAAATTTTGAAAAGTTCGAAATTCCCACCATTTTAGGGTGTAGTGTTATGTACCAGCTGAGGAAGCAAAGTTGTCCACCTTTTTCTCACACAAAGCGAGGTCTAGCCATTATATGGTCTGTGATCAAAAGCCCTTCCAACGCATGCATGCGGATATATTTCAGGCAGACGGCAAACATTACCTGGTGGTTACAGACGAATTTACAGGGTGGCCAGTCTTGGCTCTACTCCCCAACACTACATCAAGCTCTTTAATCACCACCTTCAGATCAGTCTTCCTGGCCACAGCAGTTCCCATGATATTAAGGCCTGACAACGCACCACAATTTGTATCACAACAGTTTCTGGCATTTCTACAAGAGTGGGGAATCTCATTAGAACCCTCATCGCCACTATTCTCAAGAACAAACGGCCGAGCTGAGGCAGCTGTGAAAGCTTTAAAAAAGCTGGTCAATGGAGCCAAGCATGACTCCAATTCAATCGCCCTAGGAAAATTGGCATTCCGAAACACCTCGCGATATGGGGGTCGCTCCCCAGCTGAGCTCCTTTTTGGCCACAACATCCGCGACACCCTACCCATCCACCCAACAGCAGCTGATCCCCAATGGAAAAAATGCCCCAGACAAATGGACGAAATCGCGGACTCACAAAAGAAAGAATTGGCAGCCAACTATGAGGCACACACCAGACCTCTCCAGCCACTAACAGTCGGCACTCCCGTACTAAAACAGGACCAAACATCCAAACGCTGGACTGGAAAGGGAACAACATCCCAAGTGCTCCCCAAAACCCACACCAGCCTCAAAGTCCGGCTGCAAGCAATCCAATCCCAAGTCACCAAACATGGGCAGAAGTGGCTTCTAACCAACCCAACAACAACAAAGGAACCCGCAACCGACAACCAAGCCCTCGATTCATTGGGCCTGAATGGTCCACATGAACCGCCCCACGAAAAAGGGGGACACAACCTAATACACAGAGGGCATTCTTCAACAGTATTTATGTGTATGTACAGTACGTAAGCCTCTGTCCATCTAGGTGGGGAAGGTATGTGCGGGTTTATGAGAGAAAGAGCGATCACCCAGAACGTGAGAATAAACATCACTGGAGATACCGACACGTGCATCACACAGTTTCTCTCCGTTCGGTTATCAAGAGAATCTGATAAATACATGGTTCGTTACGTGTGGGCTCCTCCTGGCGAGAGGGAACCCAAGGTGTATCGTATTACGTGTTTACCCTTCGGATGTATTTGCAGCCCGTTCTTGGCCATGAGATGCTTGCGGGAAACAGCCCGGCAGTGGGAAAACGTATATCCAAAAGCGGTAAAAATTATTTTGGAAAAAACGTACATGGACGATATCCTAATTGTAGCGGACACGCCTAAAGAAATGATCACTGTCATTCGGGAGATTCTGAATATTCTAGACAGCGGTGGATTTTTTGGCCACAAAATTACGGCCAATTACCCGCCTATTTTGGATGCGTTTGATCAATCAAGGGTGGAAAGATCAAATATCATTTCTCTGTTGGGCTTGAAGCAGAAATATAAGACAGACATGTTTCACTTTGACTTGGACAATAGGGCTTCGAGATTAACTCCCAACACATGCGAGGGTCCACCTAGCGTTTCTTGGCCTAAGTTGTTCGGGCGGAACCGGTCATTTGGCCAGTGTGAAAGGAGAATCTTCCTGACAGAATATTTTTGAAGCCGATTGCAATGTTGTTCAAGTTAAGACACATAAACGTTCAAATGATTAAAATGAGGCATTTCTTTATTTTGAAGAATTCTTTCACATTCTATTCTTTGATTCTAACTTCATTTTAATATTTGTCCTTGCTCTACTGCCAACATAGCCTTACATCTGCTTTGACAGATGAGGCCACTCATCTACCGGCCGGCAGAAATTACATTTCTTTTTCACCTGACCAATGCAACAGACACTTGGTGATTAAGAGGACGAGCATGTACGGAACTTTGCGTCAGCTTTTCAAGTGAGAGGAGGCAGTAAGGAATGTGATAGCTGAGGCAACGGATCATGCTGAGGCTATCAGGCAAGACCTGATGTTCGATCAAGCTGGCCGATTTCCTTGGGAGGCCGCTTAGGCCAATGTTTGGATAAAACGTGCAAACACCGTCCGACCCGGCCCGCCACCAAGGGTTCTCAACTGACTAATTCCACAGGCCGGACAAGCCAATCAGCTTCAGGCGCTTTCCCAAGGTTTCCGTCCGTTTTGAAAGAGACGTTCATTTTCCTTCTTAACAAGTGTGACCAGCAAACAGTGTCCAAACCAAACCAACTTTTGTGGCTCGATCTTGGAATGAAACAGGCATGTAATGAATGCATTTTCATCAAAAAGTCGAAAAAAGCTTAAATAGTTTTGATGCTTCGTTGTAGAATCTAATGTAATATATCTTATCTTTAGTGTAAATAACATAGCGGAAAACGAAAATTAAAAACAATCACACAGAACCTCTCTTCATTTAGAAATATTAACCACACAAGTGATTCAGGTTATTGTAATATTTTCAAAAGTGTTAATAGAAGGAAAATTGTCACTAAAATGTTGTATAACATAATGATGCATTGTTTTTCAATATAATTTAAAAGCACAAGTCTTCAGAACAAAAACAGGGGCTAAACACTTTTGTAATGACCAAAGAAAGGCTAAATAGGGCTAATCAAAATTTAAAATAACTGAATAATAATTTTTGAAAGCTTAAAGCCCCTCCCGAGAAAAAAATAGCCTATTTGGTTTCTCAGAGCTAAGCTTCGTCACCATGTCGCTTTTGTGTTGGTGTGGGCACGTCTTGTGGACGGTGCGGGCATTTTCCCTCTAGCCGAACCGCTGCTCTTTTGCATGAAAGGAAAAAGAGAAAGTCTACGGTAGCGTCTCTAGTCTACGGTGGACTGCACCGTCTGCACCCAAGGTAGACAGTAAAGACTTGGAAATGCTTAAACCTCGGTTTTTGAAGGAATTTAGAGCATTTCTTTTAAAGAGAGATGACTTCTACAGATGTGAAAGTAACATTTGGATTTCAAAAAAGCCAACCTAAATTTAATAAAATTTGTTGTAAAACGAGCCCACTTGAATGTACTAATAGAGCAAAGCCTCGAAGAATTTAGCCCGGAAAGAAGTGCAGGTCTACCACCAGAGGCCACCACTTTCAATTTTGGTACTGCCCATAAATTCAAGCAATTTGAAGGTAACGAGCAAGTAATCACCCGACGCATTATGGTCTCGTTAGCAAGTCAGGTTTTTGATACCCAAGGCTATGTCTCTTCTTATGTCATGAGTAGAGCGGCCGAAAATATTTAATTAAATATAAAAATATTTAACTTAAATATTTTACCGTTTTGAGCACTTTTTAAATATTTGGGCTTTTTCTTCCAAAACTAAAGTAAAATTCCCGGTTTCTTTGAATTATATCTAGAATTATCATGGTTTTCGCATATCTTTTGAAATATTGGCAAACAATCTGACCTTCCCAAAAGCAATATTTTCAAAATCTCCCTTTTTTCATTAGTAAGCCAATTTTTGAGGTGAATAGTCAATAACTAAATTGGGAAAGTATTCTGCGTGGGAAAGAAATATTTGGTCGATTTGGCCCTGAAAATTTCATTAACGGATTTGAATCTAGAGAAGAAAAGCACAGCTCCAACCAAAAGAAAATTCATAAACTCTTGGTTGAATGTTCAACCAAATCTTGGCCAATAACATTTTGATTAAATCTAGGGTAAAAATAAAGACTGTCAAGAAAAACCAATTTTCATTACATGGTATGAATGTTTTCCACCAAAGATTTATCTACCTGCATTTTCGTCGTTGCCCTAAAAATACCAACTTATTTCCCCTGAATACCTACAAATTTAAATATTTTTTAAATATTTTTGGGCTTTTTAAATATTTTCTTAAATATTTTGATGTTTTTTCCTTAAATATTATTTAAATATTTGGTCTTGAAAACTAAACATTTTCGGCCGCTCTAGTCATGAGGTTCAAGCGGATCTTGCCCATGTTATGGCAAAACAAGACAGGGTGGGACGACAACCTTTTGACAGTAACTCACAACCAATCCGAATCCAACCCGGGCCCTGAATCAGTCGTCCAAGAAGCGAGTGAGCTATTTAGGCAGTGGATAAAGCAAATTCCCACATTGAAGCAATTTTGCTTTCCACGATGGATCCATTGTATACTTAGCCATCTTTTGCGATGCCAGCACTATGGACATGGGTGTGGCGGCCTATTTGGTTTCGGAAATTGGACAAGGACAAAGAACCTCTCAATTAGCGTTTTCGAAGAGTTCCTTAATGCCAAAGAACTTGCGAAATGGGGCTAAGGCTCAAGATGCTCTCACAATCGCGCGGGCCGAATTAATTGGTCTGCTAATGGCGGTTAATATGGGAAAGTATCTACTGCAAGCATATCCAAGCACAATTGAAGAAAAACAAGTGATTTATTTTACCGATTCATTGTTGAATCTGCAAAGAACGCAAAGAGGCAAGGGCCATTGCAAAATTTGGGAAGAAAGAAGGATTGAAAAAATAATCGACGGTACCCTCAATTCGGAAATTCGGTTCTGGCCGGGAAAACTGAACCCAACGGATCTTCCAAGTCGTGGATGCACACTAACGGAACTGGAAGCCCAATCGATTTTTTGAACCGATGGTCCAGCTTTTTTGACTCAGAGTGGCCAAAGCAGCCAGTAGTGTCGGCCAAAATTATCCCAGCCAACACGTCCGAAGAGAGTCCGGACTTACGTACGTTCTTCTCGCTCAAGTTGAAGCCATTGGAGCCAAGAAAGAAGGAAGACAAGCACAGGTGGCAAACGCGCCGAACTTTAGTTTCCTTGATTCTTTAGTGAATAATTCCTCTACCATTTTATTTGCCATTTTTTGGGCCTAAAAGACATGTTTTATTTGCCAGAAATCTGCACCCCCTAGTATTTACTGACAAACGTAACACACTAAAATTAACAATGGCCTTGAACGTTCATGATTTGATTTACGTGAAAACCCGGTATATTTCAACACAAAAAAATAGTTCATTTACAGGATACATTGATTATTCAACGGAATCAAAATATATTCTATTAAATCCACATACACTTGCATTCCATTTTATTGTTGGTAAAACAATGCTCATTTTCCGAATTTAGTGGCCAGTTTTGCTATATTTCGGTAATTTTTCGTGTCTATTTGCCATTTTATTTGCCATTTCTTTGTTTATTTACCATTTTATTTGCCATTTTGGACGTTTTTATTTGCCATTTTTTGGGCCTAAAAGGCATGTTTTATTTGCCAGAAATCTGCACCCCTACTCATAGCACAGTTGAAATGAATTCGGAATCCCCACAACGTATTGGACGTGCCGGAAGCCGAGGGCAGACGCTGACAGACTCTCATCTGGAGGGCCCGCCGGATGAGATGCTCCAATCTCCTGACCAGAGCCGTCCCTGCCAAGAAATTGTGATGGAGGAAGATGAAATGGAACCAGGTAATGCAATCGTCGTGGTTGCAGAACCTGTTTCTCAAAGCTCTGTTCTCAAAGGAGTGTTGCAACCCTAATAGCGTGGATTGTTCAGCAGAACGTGCGGTTGGTCTGCCTGCCACCATCCCCGGGCAGCAAGGCTGTAAGTATAATCACAAAACCTCAATCAAATAAACTTCCTCTTCCGGCAGCAAGTCGGTTAGAGAACGCCAACCACGAAACAACGTGTAAGTGTCTTATTTCCTAACTTAGAATATTTCCATTAGTATTTAGGCATATCACTAGCTTAGGGCAGGGGTGTGCAAACCCTGGCCCGCGGGCCAAATGTGGCCCGCGAGAGGATCAGTAAAATACAAAAGATTGATTATGCATATGTACGGTAGGTAGATTGTAGAATTTTTTACTAGAAATTCTTTGCCGTTTTGGATGGTGTGGCCAATTTGGCCCACTACGAAATAAGTTTGCACACCCCTGGCTTAGGGTAATCGCTACACATGTTGAGCTCTTGTTACATTTCTCATTGAGTCATAGACAACCAAGTACAATTCAGCTATTCATTTTTCAGCTATTTGCGGTGATCCTCTTGGATCTTTTCATGGCGACCTCTTAATTTCAATGACGCCATACACATCCATAGCTTTGTGTCAATACTTTTGCCTGGCTCTGTACTAGTGATGGGAGGCAAACAGGAGCTTGGGCAAGCGGTCCGGTACAGTACCTTGGACTTGCCGAAACTTGGGTCTACTTGGGTGCCTGTACAAGTATTTTTCCCACCTTACAGGTTTGCCAAATGTGCTAGGAATGAAGACTAAACCTTCGGCATCAGAATTTCAATTAACCAGAAAGTTTCAGCGAAATAGGGCCCATGCCCTTGTTAGGATGGATTTTTAGATGAAAATACACAATTCAAAGCTTTTGTATCGAGAAATGCAAAAGCTTTTGAGAATATTTTAAAGAAAAAAGAGTTGGCATCTTATATTTTTTTCTAGCAACTCTGAGTGACCGAGCTTGTTCCCAAGTGTGATTGTTAAATCTCATTCTTGATTGGCCCGAAAAGTGTATTCATGTGTGGCTTAGAACGGAAACTAAAGAAAAAACATGGTTTTGCAAATGCTATCCAAATCAAAATATTTTTTGTTTCACTTCCACTGTTTATTGCTAAATTATTAAGGTCAAAAGATCATTGAAAATGCAACTTGACATTCTTTTCTTCTAAGTCACACTGCAAGCATCTGAAATCTTCTAAGAGCAACTGCCGGCAACTGCATCTTCCAATGTTCCTTGAGCTTGCCAAGTGTATTGGTGTATTGCCCAAGTAATGCTTATCAACAACTTGAGCTTGGGGTGTCTGTGATGACTCATTACTTGCCCAAGTCACATCACTACTCTGTACACTTTAAGAGCTCCATTGATTTGTAGATATCTTATAGATAGCTGTATTTCAAAAAGGAAAATATCGAGTTAAGCATAACAATTTTAAGCAAGATGTTAGACAGGTCTTCCCTTTTTGTGGTGTTATCTGAATATTTGTGGTATTAATTTTGAACAATGGGTAGCAATACATATCCATTATCGGAAACAGACGTCCTGGTTCACGCACTCTCCTAAATTAAAAGAGGTCCCAGGTTCGATTTTCCTCCCAGACCTTTCTCAAGGAAACTTTTAGACGCTAATTCACACCCACAGATGGAAAATCACTCTGATACCGGACATGAGATTGCCAATCGGAACAATTTGGACGATGCACTGGCCGGGCAAGGGCTCAACCCTCTGACCCTAGCACCAACAATCCAAAAGAAAACATATTCTGGGAGGCTTCTGGGATTCTTCATAAGGTCCACTGGGTATGGGTGGGTATTGTAAACTTGGAGAGAAGGAAATTTCAACAGAGGCTCAGCCAACAATCTCCCGGAATTTGGAGTTTAATTTCCAAACTGTAGGGATACGAATGTTGGTATCAACGGTATGGACGCAAAAACGACATTGATGGCGCTGATCAAGCCCAGTGCAGTGAAATATGTCTTATGAATCAGTCAGTTTGTTTTTTTGATCTACAATTCTGCTTGCATGGATAGTCACGGTGATTTGTCCGACTTTCTCAGATTTGAGGCCATCCCCAGGGAAAATTCTTGTATATTTGAAAATCTACAGGTTTCGAAACTGAATACATTAAATTCGCCAATGGGTCATTTCTGGGACATTTTTACGTTTGAAAGAGAGGCTCCACTGATTTTGAAAAAAATGCCGCCTAAACGAGATTTCAGACAGTGTGGCTGTTTTTTTTCTTCCCACTTCACTAATAGCTCTTCAAAACTTTGAAATTCATTTTTATCAACCATTCACCTTTTGATTGGTTGTTGGAAAGAAATATCTTGGGATTTCTTCAGAAGTTGCATTTGTGAAATACCAACGTACATCGGAGAAAGGTTTTCTTCGCTTTATGAAGATTAATTTCTTAGTCATGCTGATGACTAGGGACAGGAACTTAAGACGAATAAACTTATTCGTCCTTTTTCGTCTTTTTGGCCTTTATTCGTCGCGAAATTTTTTTCGTTTAATTTGGATTTTATTCGTCTTTTTCGTCCAATTGGCCAAAAATTTGGATTTTCTTAGATTTCAAGCGCTTGCAACGTTATTTTTTTTTTCAATTTTCCAAGCAAACAAAAACTTCAAAGAAAGTTCAACCCCTCCAAGCATAGGCCAATGTAATAATTTGAATGCCAGTTGCGGTTTTGCACAAGCCAAATACAATCCACACTTGTAGATTATCTTGTACTCATATAGTTGCTCGACAGACACAGAAAGAAAAGATTACTATTGGGTTGAAAAGGCCATCAGAACAATTATTGGATTTGCAAATCTGATTTTAAGTATAGCTGTACTAAAAACGTTCCTATTAAAAGGCATATTTAACCCTTGGTTTTTATTTGACATATGTCCTACTGGCTAATTCTTGCTCGTTAGGTACTTCCCTTTTTTAAATTTTCTAGATTTCGCCGTTTTTGATGGTCAGATCACTTCAGACAGATTGGTCCTTATCAATAGGGACATACATAACGTCTATTTTGTGGGAGTAGCTTTAAACGTCGTTTTTCGTCTGGACGGGCATTTAATTTTTCTTCTTTCTCATAAAATAGGTTCATTCGCCTTTTTGAGAAATTAATTCGATTTTTTTCCATTTTGCAAGTATGTTTTTTTTCTTTTTTTCCGTCTGTTGGGAACTTTTATTCGTCTTTTTTCGTTTATTCGGTCAATTTTATTCGTCTTTTTTCGTCTAATCAGGCAATTCTCAATTCTATTCGTCTTTTTTCGTTTAATTTTACACTCTTATTCGTCTTAACTTCCTGTCCCTACTGATGACAATGAAATCCTCGGATGATTTCTTTCAAGAAAAGAACGAAAATAATTTGTATTTTACGTAAGATAAGTCAACTAAGTGTAAATGATAACAATGAAAAATGCGGGTATAAAAAAATAATGACTGTTTTTATTCCAGATCCTGATAGATTGGTTAATTTTTATAATAAAGAGTGCAGCTGGACCCGCCCAACTAACTTTAACCACTTGTAGTCTGCATCTAGACTCTTCGGTTTCATTGTCAGACCAAACATCCTTCGATTTTCGCAGGCTTTATAAGTTCACGTCAAACACAAAGCACATCTGAGTTGTGGCACCTGTTTATTTCCTTTTCCATCATGGTCATTTTTATGAAAAACAAATCAAAAGCAAAATAGAAGAAAAACCAACCTTCAAAATGGTTTTTCTGAATTCATCACACCTTACTTTTCTCTGGCAGGAATCTGAATGTTAGGCGGGCGTGAAAATTCATTGCTCATCCGGTAGATTTTTCATAAAATTTTCAAACAAGACAAAACATAATATATATAATTTGGCAATGATCATATATTTCAAGAAGTAGAAGCAAGCATTAACTAAGAAACGCAAATGTGCCATAGGAACTAAAAATACTCAGTCATTTGCTTTCTTTTATTTAGCAAGAAGAGTGGCTAGTAAGATTTACAATAACTGCATGATGATTTCAAGTGCATTTTATGGAATATCAAGAATTTATTTTTGAAAATTTCGTTTTTAGTCACCCAGATTGTGTAGTTTGAATGGCGGGATTTATTTGAAACAACTCTTAACATCTTATTAATGTCCATTTTTGTCCTGAAAATGGCCCATTGGCGAATTTAATGTATTCAGTTTCGAAACCTGGATATATTCAGCTTTTCGAATTTACAAAGACTTTCTCTGGGGATGGCCTGAAATCTCAGAAAGTCGGAAAAATCACCGTGTAGTAGATGCATCTAGTTGAGTCACTAGAACTATTAGCAAAGAAACGCCACGAGAACAGGGGAACCCAAGCCTTAGTTGCTTGCTCTCACCAAAAACCCGCTTATCTCAATCTTGATCCATTCACTAACTAGCCGGGATCCTGGGACCAATAATTGATCATAGCGCAAGAACATGTGCAATCTATCTAGTGGCAAACCTGAACTCGTACTTGTTTTGAACCGCTTGATTTTCGTCCTGAGGAAAACCCGTCAAGAAATTTTAAAAGAAACCCCAAAAATGAGCTGTAAGCCTACATTTCGTAACCGCCATATATTGACCCTGTTATTGCTTCAACAAACCCACACAACCGAAATCTTGTATTATTTTGTTTATTTCTCATGGCGCAATCTTTTGGCTTTCGGGTAGCCGTGACTTCATCCACGGGATGAGTGTATATCGTCGGTAAAAAGTATCGAAATTTTACTACATAGAGCGGCGGCAACAGCTGACCAGTACTAGAGAGGCAAGAGGCAGGATGTTCTTTTTCTCTCAGCGATGGGGACTTTGAAATTAGTAAAATTACCCGTTACGTCACTTCAGAGCATTCAGGATCAGAATTTTTTTATTGCGTTGTAAGTATTAAGTTACATAAAATTCTTTCAATCATATTGTTATTTGTGTCAAAGAAAATATGATCCATGTATGTTGTACACTCTTATCAATGTTATTCAATCATTGATTGAATCCCTATTTTTACATTTGCCGCCCTGAACATTTTTACCTCTGCTGCCCTGAATTTTATGTCTGGGCCCTTGAACAGTGCTGGGGGGTCCTTGCCTTATAATCAGGAATGCTGCCAACAGCGACAAGACGGTCCATATTAATGAAAATACATGTTTTCTGTCGGCCGATTTCCATGAATGTTTTTGGGGCAATCAGGCTACACAATGACTCAGTGACTTAGAAACGTATGATTTTGCAACATGAAATAGAATTACGGTCAAAGCATGCTCTTGAATGCACCAAGCGTATCTGGTGACCTTTTCTTCAATACTTCAATCCCTCTAAAATAGTTCAAGGTTCTACTGTGATTATAGGGGGAGCTGCTCTCTTCAGTCGAGAGTTGCGCAAAATGTACTTCTCAGAGGGAGCCACCTGAAATTCGAGTCATAAAAAAGCGAGTCACTTTGAAAGCGACAGTGTTTCCAGTCCGTGTGCGTGCGTTCGAGCGAGCGTTCTTTGATGGAGATTTTTGAAAAAAGCCAAATGGAGGAACGATTATGCTTTGAGAAAGTAGAATGCACGAGCAATTTCTATTTTGTTTCAGTTTCTCCAAAAAGTTCGTTACACTGATTTGAATACAATTGTTTCATTTCATTCAACTCTAATCAAATACGTAAAATCTATTCGATGAAGGCAAAGCCGTCACACTCTCAAGTGATCAAAATGACACCTCGCAGGGTAAACAAGTCATTATTTGAAGCTAAATGACTAATTCTTTCACAGCAAACCTGATAAGTCAAGTCTTCCACTCAATTGAAGCAGGACTGACGAAGTGTACCTCACTCGACCACATTAAACTTTAAATATTTCAAAGTATAGTCATGTAATTAAAAAAATAGCGGGTTTTCAAGATGTATCAGCAAGACGCAATTTCATGCATTATATTTAAAAGAAACTGGAAACGTAAGGCTATTGTGAAAGTACGTAACCGAACTTTGGCCAAATTTCGATTAAAGCCAGTTTGGCCGTGATAACAAAACTGATCGGAGGGGTCTGGTAATGACCCTTATTAAAAAGTCCCGGGAAGTGTTGCCAAGTGAGAACATTAATGCAGGGCCATCATATCGTGTAAGGTTAGGTTAGGTTAGGTTAGTTAAGATTAGGTTCCATTAACTTCGAGATTAAGTTTGATGCATTGCTTTATCCAGTTATGAAAATGACATACAAAATCATTAGTCATATGGCGTCACTGGTCCTGGAGAAGTATTCAACGGTTGACGCCGCTCTGTGTACTAAAATTTCGATACTTTATACCGTCCATAGATGAGTGTAGTCTTCAAGACATCGATGTAGTCCTTTGCTGTAAGGCGAAACCCAACGGGATAGAAAATCGGTGGTGACACCTCGTCCGTGGAGGCTATGGACGGTATTCACAGCAGGATTTCATGCCAGCAAGGTTGCGTGATTTTCCACAAACATTGCGTACGCTTCCGAAACTTGCTTTGAAAGTATATGTTTTCTATTTCTTCACTCGCAAATGAAGAAAGTCTGCAAATAATGGTTTTAAAGTTATAAATATGAAAAGTTATCGTGTTCTATGAAAGTTAGGTAAAGTAATTTTGATTGGGTGTCTCAGTTAATCTAATGTATCTTTTGGTTTCTGAACTATCTTTGATAAAGTTCCAGTCTTGTTTTGATGAAACTAACGGACCTAAATGTACTGTACTGCTACGACTGCTACCCATCATTCCACATGTGTTTTCAATTCTCCTCTGAGGGACCAACAGGTCCAACCCTTACGGATTTACTTCAGCCCTTTCCGCCGTCTTATGTCCTCTTGTGACGGTTCAGCACCTCAAATAATTCTGTTTGCCTTGGATTCTCCAATTTTACTCTTTTCGAGTTTGACTAGATTTGAGCCCGTCCATAAGGCCTTGCAAATGTCGCTAATCTTGGTCTAGAAAAGCAAAGGTAATGCCTATCTTATTAAGCAACATCTTTTTGTCCTTGGCCAGACATCCCTTCGGAATATAGGCGGTCACGCACCTTCGTCCGGCTTCCTCCCCAACTCCACCAACGACGGGAATCGATGAAGGATCTGTTCAATCTGACCCACCCTCTCTACTGCAATAACCAAGATTTTCATTATCTAACTCTACCCAAGTGTACCTGCAGTGTCTGTCAATCCCCACTTCAATTCTTCCTTATGCACTGAAACGTATTAGCGTTGGGCCAATCTGATTCTGCCTTCATTTCTCAAGTGTGACGAGTTTTCAATTGAAGATCGAGATTTCACTCGTTTTAATATCATGCGATGGTGTCAGTCAACTACTCTTATGCCTTGATTACATCTACTTATTTGAGATATAATCAAAAAAGTACACTTTCGTAGTTTAGTTGATATGCAAAGCAAATTGAATGGATATTTGCGGTATTTTGTTTTTCGTATTTTGTTTTTACCTGTTGCTTCTTCAGTATTATGTGAGGTCGCAGACATACAGTTGTGCTGCGCAGGTGGACCGAAACTTGAATAGCTCAAAGCTGTTAAAAAAGGAGGTGATTCTGATATTTTTGGTAGCTACATGCAGTGTACTAATATTGCGACGTACCAACGTGTTTTTAAATGCGCTAAAAAGTACTGAGGCTTCCTGTAAGAGTGAAATATGACTGTGAATATGAAAAACCAACTTTTCACCAAACCTCACATTTATGTCGGAGGGCCAGACCTAATCAGGGTTCAAACTTTGTTTGTAGACCAATATGAATCAGCCCTCTTGTCTCGCTTGACTCAATGAAAACGTAATTTACTTTTAAAAAATTTAGATGGTATTGATTTGAGCAAACTCATAAGCCATAAGATGATCGGTATCGAAGTACGCACGTTTGGGATTACCGCTCTGACCCTGAAGTACCGTTCCGACGCAGCCAGCCGTCCAAATTAAAGAGTCCAAAACAACAAGAGAGTCTCTCAACTTACGAGAGCGAAAAACCAAAAGACCTTTCATGACTAGCATCAGAAGATGTTTGAAGGATGGTAAAGGCAACCAATCAACAAACCCACTAATCGATCAACTATGGGAATCCAGACCAAAGCCAAGAAACAACTAGATTCAACACGCAAACTTAGGTGAAAAATGTAAGAATGAAAGCACCAAACACTGACACCGCTCTAAAACATTTCGAGAAAAAATGCCACAGCATCAGAAACTTCAATTGTTGGAAAGATTCTTCACCCCTATATCAGAATGACCCGATGGAAGTGAACAAAATGATATGCCATGGACAGAATCAAGGGTCAACCTGACCTACCCTACGCCATGTTGTTGAGTACAACAGATTGATTGTTGATGAATAAATCCAAGATAATTGGAGCTTTTATTGATGATAAGCTGACAAAATTTCCTTTTAACACCAATCTTCTTTGTACTATAACATGATTCATCCGATTTCAATTGGCCTAAATGGTTTATGGGGTCCTTAAAGTCATCTTAGAGGTTGTGAACAATTCCAAATCTAGTGAAATCTAGCCCTTTTATCCTCATATCTGTGCTGGTCAGCTAGGCCGAAGTGCAGAGGAACAGTAGGGTAGCCAAAATGAGAAGATAAGCAAGTGCCT
>JAAGOF010000185.1:680146-695431 GCA_010645155.1 Tigriopus japonicus | reverse complement strand
GCATACTTAAGATGACAATTGTAATCGATGATTTCTTTTAGTCAACTCACTGTGATATCACGATTTTACCTAACTATTTTTCTCGCCGTATCAAGAAGGGCCCTGGCTTCATTTGTGAGATGTTTGTGCTATGGAGATTGTCACAAGTAGCGTGAAAGTTGGCTATTTGGGCAGTAGACATTAATTAGTACATAGTTAGCAACCCTTACTAGAGACTGGCTAATGAAATCTATAAATACCCGACCGACACGGACAGTCGGTGATGTCGTCCAACATGTGGGAAGCCAAAGTTCATGATTAAAGGAAACCTTCCCTTATCAGAAACACGTCTAAACTAGTTAGCCTATTTGAAAGTGCAGTTTGGTTAGTAAAATTCCTCAAGCCTGCTGCAAATGTGTCTAGAGTATTTACTTGATATGCAAAAAGTGATTTCAATTAGTGTGGAGTTTAAACAAGGGCCAATTAAGGGAGGAGGGAGGAGGGAGGAAGGGAGGATTTTAAGGGAGGAGACGTGGTGTCGTGGTTAGCGCAGTTTCTTGTAGTGAGAGAGGTCCCAGGTTCGATTCTCCCCCCCCCGACCTTTCTCAAGGAAACTTTTAGACGCTATTCCACCTCCACAGACGGAGAACCATTCTGATACTGGACTTGAAATTGCCTATCGGAAAAACTGGATGATGTGATGGCTGGCTTCGCTGGCCGGGCGAGGCTCAACCCTCCGACCCTAGCACCCACAATCCAAAAAAAAAAAAAAAAAATTTAATGTCCCATGATCGGGTGATTGACAACAAAATCTTAATGATGTGGAATCTGGGCATGTGCAAGTTTTTTCATGGGAGGTTGCAAGGTAGGTTGCCCCTTGGAGAATGGGTGCTTTGCTCTTGTATATGAGCAAACACGAATGTGATTTTGATTTGCAACCCTGCTTAGAAGTCACTAAAGTCAGGGATGCCTTGCCTTTTGGTGCTCTTTAAAGAAAAACGGATATATAAAGACTGGTAGACTGAGGGAATATGATTTCACATAGGTAAATTGGCAACCCCATCACCAAGTCAAAGCACTACAAAATCAACAAAGAAGAAGTACTCTGGTTTGTTATTGAACTTAGTCAGAATAAGCTGAATATTCAACTGAATGCTATTGACCAATCACCAGCGTGAATCATCAGTACAGTGTGTTAGCCTACGACGACCAGTCTCTAGTAAGGGTCGTTAGTACATACAAGCTATCCAAACGTCATCTGCATGCCAAAAGATAGAACACTTTTGAGGAAGCGTAATGTCTCTATATCGGGCAACTAATTCTAACTCCCTTACAGGTCAATGCTTTTATAATGCATGACTTTCCCCCCCTCGGGTTTTATCTTCTCTTGACATTTGCATGGAATGACATTCTGTGTACCGGTTAAAAATCCGTAAAAAAAGTCAAATTTAAAAAAGTTTTCATGACAAATAGAGGTGTAAGGGCGAAAAAACAAGGAAAAAGACGAATAGGTTTATTTGTCTAAAGTTCCTGTCCCTAGTCATTGCAAACAACCTTCCGCTTCAAATCTGTCTAATGCTGGCGTGTACGATTGATTTCCATCGCGTGTCTGAATGTGACCCAATCACCTTTATAACGATCTAACTCTAGGGTCACGACAAGAAAACCATGAATGAGAGTATGAGAATGATGTTTATTTCCATTTGTCAATAAACGTAAATAATGGCGGTAAACCTTAAATTCTAAGAAAAAAACTAAGTTTAAATACTTGAATACCTTCCTGATAATCGAGAGACAAACATAAACATTAATTTTGTACTTGGACCTTCCAGTTCATAACGCATAGAAGGGTTAAAGGTCCAGAGGGTTCAACCCATAGACTTCAATTACAGCAACCTCAAAATCCTTTCCATGGCACAACGGCGGGTTATTGAAAGTAGCACAACTTTCAGATCTTCCATGAGAGAGGCTTGAGTCCAAGAAAATTGCATTTCCATTCCTAAAAAGACGAAGGTACTTGGAAGTTGAAACATACATAAATACAATCGTAAAGCATTTGATAATTCGTTAGATTTGTTTGTTTGTTTGTTTGTTTGTGGTGGAGTCAGAACGCAGCTTCACAGCTGTGATCTGATAGAGGCTGTCCGCCATATGGGGATATTGCCGCTCCACTTGGACAAGCCAACAAGCATTAATTTTTACCTCACCCTCGGGAATGACCCCAGGTTCGCCCATTTAAGCCGTAAAGGGCCGTGACTATTGCATGTAACTTAACACCGCAGGCCACTAGAACTCGGCAAGCCCGGGATCGAAGCGGGGCTTGCCTATTTTTGCATTGAAAGACAGTTCAACGCTAAATTTTGACTCCGAAGAGTTGGGTTTGTAGATTTGATTGTTGCATTGAAAGACGGTTCAAATGCTAAATTTGGACTCCGAAGAGTTGAGTTTGGAGAGTGGCAGTCAGCCGGGATCGAACCCCAGCCTTCCGCACGACAACCCGACGCAGTACGCACTACGCCATGCCTCACCCCCGATCATTCGTTAGAGTTTAGGTTCAATTTTGTAATTTTGACCGCACTTCAGCCATCAGGCATAAAGCAGATTTTGACACAATGTGAAGTGGTTCATAGATTTCATAACGTTTAAAACAATTTAACTTGTAAAATTTTATTTGACCTCAAGAAAGACTTCTAGAAATTCCGATTTTGCAAGAGGATTAAGAAAAGTCAATGGGTGTGGGGTACTGATGGAGTTCAATCTGATTTCAATCTGTTCAATCATTTTTTGCGCGCGCAACGTCGTCGTGACTGCCTATTCACGCAAAACACTACACTTGTTACTTCTCTGAAAAATGCGTTCGTTCATAGAGAAAATCCAAAAGGTGACCCTGTTTTTGAAGACTTCAAACCAGGGATGCCATCAAGATCAAGCAAAGTTTTTACTCACTACTTTTGCATTGGATCAATGGCATTGATGGGAGCCCTAAAAGATTGAACAGATTGAAATCAGATTGAATCCCATCACTAGTGTGGGGTGCAACCCTGGGGGGTTGCTTTCCCTCTCCCAGTGAGTGGAATAAACATTCTTCCTCCTAGACTTGAACCAAGCACTTCTCCTTTATGGGCATTGAAAAGTTATTAAGGCACTTTTGATGGGTTCGCATCACATCAGCCATGACCCTGATTACAATCACTTCAGTATCTAATCGGAAAGGTTCAAAAGTTTACTTTTGAGAGACGAAATCGAAACCACATGGACAACTAGTGATTCGGAGTCAAAAGCGGAATTGGAAATGTTCGGTAAAAAACGAGCTTAAAAAGTCTTTGTATAAAACTCACGCCCTTGAAACACACCAACTAAAACTTATTTGGATCAAATCTTGGACAAATGATCTGAAAAACGCTGGTAAGACTTAAAAGTCACCGTCATAAGTTGAGAAGTGTTCGACATGAATCCCAAAGCTCTTGAGGGCGAAGTGAGAAAGTCACTCAGAAGGTTGACAAAACCCTAAAACCCTGTTGATGTTCATGAACTACATTGTCAGGGACTGCTCAGTTTCAATAACATTGATGAGCAAGGTTTGCGAGGGCATTGTGAAACTAAAACTTTTCAAAGCATAGCGTGGGCAGCCACATTCCGTCATTACTAAGAAGCCCCAAAATATGATGTAACCTTTTTTTGCTTGGCACGCATTGAATCCTTATCTAGATTAGGGAGGCAACGAAATTCGTGATCAATTTAGGGTCCATACCACCTTTGGCAGTCCTCTTTAGATTTAAGTTTCTGACCTGTCTCAGACTTGATATTCTCATAACCTCCAACAAGAGTGATTGAACATGCTCAAAATGGCATGGCCTACACCTAATGCATTAACAGATCACTTGTATTTGATTACTTCATGTCTACAACACACATATTTTGATTCCATGGTATGGCTTTACGTCCACTATTTCTGGCAAACCTGAAGTAAGCTGTCGTGTCGGCGTCTATGTAGCATGCTAGAGACTCCGACCGACTAACGTCCATAAGAGAAGCGCCGACACAGTCAAGTTGTTTGGCTTTTGCAAAGCTGGAAAGTTTGCTGTTGCTGTCGCCACCATCAATCAGGAAGTTCAAGTTCTAAAAAGAGTCAATTTTGCATTCAATTTACTTAATCATGCCAGTGAAGATTGAACCAGTCATTGGATCATAAAATAAGATGAATTCAAGCCCTTCCAGCAATATTTGTCGGTTAAAGGCTCCTACTTGGTGTATATTTTCTCTTGCACTTCCTAGGACACGGGTGTGAAAATGCCATTGAGAGAAGAATGAAAGATGCTCTCAAAGAGAATCAACCATCAATTTGGCTACCTGACCTCTTAAGGGTTTCATATCTGCCACTTTTTCATTGGGTACTCGATGAAATACGAAAAATATTTACATTTTAATAAAATTGGGTATTTTTGAACATTCCCGCCCTAAAAAGTGAGTTCGAAGGATATTTTTCCTGAGGCAAAAGAGAGTGTGACCAAAAAGTACAATACAAGACAAAATTGTATCTGTCTGTGGGTTCTGTTATGCATCTGAATTGATATTATCAGCTTTTCCAAAACGTTATAACAATATCTTTGAAGTTTTTAGTTGATATTTCTTAATAATCTAGGTAGTTTAAGACATCATCGCAAAAGGCTTTCATGAAACAATTCTGATGTGCATAATTTTCATGTTTTGAGTTGGTCAACATTCAACTACACAAGAACTTAATACTATTTATGCACCTGCAAAGGAAGGGAGTAATGGCCAAAATCCGGCGGAGGGAGTTTCATTTTATTGGCGACCCGAGGGCGTCAGCCCGAGGGGCGTCAATAAAAATGAAACGCGTGATGTCGGATCTTGACCATACCTCCCTTCATATTTGGGTGCATATGGTATTTTGTTGACCAACTTATCCTTATTGGGACTTCCGTTACAATTTTTCAACCCTGAAAATCAGTTCAACCACGGACATTCGTACTATCCAACTAGCATGCTTTGCTTACTCAATACCGGTATTAAGAGCAAGCTACGTTCACCTCAAGTACATCAGTCGGTGTACAAGTCGGTGTGTTGGCTACTCAGTGCCATGGTATAAAAGCCTACCACGACTTCTTCAGTGGATCATTTCCCGTCAATGAGACGGGGGCTTCAGACGTGCAAGTAATTGTGCGTCTGAGATGTATTTGTAAAGGCATGATGCATTCATAGGGCAATAAAGTGATTGGTAGGGTAATAAAATGATGTGTAGGGTAATAAAGTAAGTTGTAGGTGAATAATATTTTGGACCTGACCTCTTTGGGCTTGAAGGAAGTCTCATAAAAGGAGAAGGCGGTCAATAAAACATATTTTTTGTGTCAAGCAAGTATTTGGCATGTTTAAGCCCGAGATGGTCCATTATTTACGCGGAGGATAAGATTCGGTTTTGGGGTCTTCTCAATGTTTATCAAGACTGCCATACGTAGATTTTTGCCAACAATGTCCTGAGCCAAATCAAATTCTCCATGTTTCGAGTGAGAGTTTTTCACAAAGAAATCACGATTCGTCTGTTCTTGAGGCAAATGATGTTTGGCTTAATATTAAATGAGTTGACGATATTCCATTTTTTATGCTTCATGAGTTTTTATTCTGTGTAACAATTGATCACTCAAATGAACAAGACGGTTTTTTAAAATAAATTTTAGGGAGGTTTAAATATGATATTTTTGAGCACAATGCAGCTTTTCCATCCAACTCTTTCTGAGGGCATACTAAGAGCCATATAGTAGCTTTTCCAAAATCTCCTTTCGATCTCCTTTTGATTCTCCTTTTGGATGGACGTTGAGATTGTTTATTTGATATTCCAGTCGCATTATCTTTGAGATGTTCTGACGCCTCGTTGATTTGTAGCACAAACTCATCCCCTGCTCTATGTTTTCTGTAATCCAAAAATCCTTTGTGGTATTGTTCCACAGCTGTGGGTCTCGACCTGGTACCAACTCAATAATTTTCATTTGATTCTGTTTCGTCTTGGATTGACAAGGGGTAGACTTTCTTTTGCATCTCTGTCAAAGATTAGTTTGATCCCTCGCAGTCGACCCTTTTTTTGTTCTCCACATGCAAGAGAAACTGATCTGTTTGTGCTTGTTTGCACCACTTCTTCCGATGATTTGGATCGGACAAGAGTTTTGGTAAAACGATGGTTGATTCAGAAGGGAAAGACAGTTCGTTTCTTGGTGATCCATTTGCAAAAGCTTTGGCACAGCCAACCCGGCTCAATTTGGATTCAATTTCATGGCCGAAACGTGTGGATTTTCGAAAAAGAACACACCATATTGATTTGTCCCTTTTTAACCGCGAACAACCACAATTTTGCATTGGAGCTACACAAAACGGAAATTTTCTGAGTCTTACAACTCTTCAAACCCCAAACAAATGGCAATTAATATTCTTAAACCAAGTGCCACGAGAAGGTTCTCATTTCGTTCAACGAGTTGAAGAATGTCAACAAATGCAGGGTGGCTTCCACAGACGACTGTGGCCTTACTGGCAACAATTCTACTTCTTGATGCGACCGTTTTAAAATCTCAATAATTGGAAGTCATCCTCTGATGAGATATTTCGTACTTGAGTAATGTCTGAAGTGCTCCATATCAATTTGGACAGAGTCGTAATATAAACGAATGAACAATTCGTCAAAAAGGTTGGTCACACTCAAGATCATGTTGAGAAAGGATGATATTCAAACTGACGATTTAGGGCGGGAATGTTCAAAAACAGCAGGTTTTATTAAAATATTAATACTTTTCGTATTTCATCGAGTACCTAATGAAAAAGTGGCATATATGAAGCCCTTGAGAGGCCAGGTAGCCAAATTGATGGTTGATTCTCTTTGAGAGCATGTTTCATACTTCTCTCTATGACATTTTCACACCGTGAGTATGTTTGGTATTTTTAAAGCTTCTTCTTTCACATGAGCTTCCGTAGGACTCAACATATAGGGTCTCGGCCTCCTTTTGTTTTGAAATCCTTCAACAAAGTACGCTCAGAGGATGACCGATTCCCGCACCCAAGTGTAACAGCTTAGTGGCTTAAATGGGCGAACCTTGGGACCCGAGGTTGACGTGAAAATTAATGCCTGTTCAAGTGGAGCGGCAATATCCCCATATGGCGGACAGCCTCTATCAGATCACAGTTGCGAAACTCAAACAAATAAACAAACGAAGTAAAACAACTGAGGTTAAAGCAAAACTAATGTAATATAATATGTAATATAATTTGATCTAATCTAATCCCCATCTAACCAAATTGGAACCAAAACTAAAAAAATTTAATACCAACCATACCAGCCCCCGGTAGGTGGGAAAGGAAACTTTTTACACAGTATTCCGAATGGATTTTTAGGTTTGAATCAAAATACTCAAAGACATCATGGCACTTATGGGAGTGATAACCGTATCATTTTACGGACCTGCTGCCGTCCCTAATTGCCGTTAGCAGTGTAGGCTTGCCAAAAAACTCTCAGTTTTCAAGGGTCAGATTTTCAAAAAATGTTGCATTTATGGGCAATGGCATGGTTAATGTATGTTGAGAAGTATTGCAAAGTACTTTGAAAACAAATGGAGAAGTTGGGAGCCTTCAATTAAACAAATTATTTGTTTTTAGGTTTAGTTGCCCCAGTAACCGATCTCCTCTGGCCATCTTGTTATTCAAAGTCGGGCATTCCTAATTTCAAAGTTCGGAAGAACCCTCTCAACTTATGAAGCAAAATTTTAGATAAATGCAACAAAACACACTTTTTTGCAAATACAATGTCAATAATTGCTATTTCAACTTCAATTTGTGCAGATAAGAAAGGCATTGTTGCAATCACCAGGCCTAAACCTTTGTTTTAGTTACCTCACACGCTCATCAGAAGCACAGGTCTTCCGAACTTTTTTTCCCGCCAAAAATGATGACGTCACTAGTAATTGCTGCAATTGGACCCAAAATTTTATGGGGAACAACTTTACTTTTATTGTATTATATATGTTTAGGCCACGGGGAAAAGTTATATAAATAAAACCTATTAATTATAACATTTTTAATAACCTATTGAACCCATACTTTAGCCCCATAAATACTACCCCATTTAGTTACCTTTTGCCCCCAAACAACCGAAAAACGCTAGTTATATGAAAAGCAAATTCCCAAAGATTTCATTTAGCTTTTCAATATCGCAAAAATAAATGAAATTTTTCGAGTTTTGGAGCTTATGTCAAAATAGCTCAGAATAATGTAAAATATCACTTAAAAAGCACCTAAACAAATTTTTTGGAAAACATATTTCATAACTATTTAGAGTCTGCTATGATGTGTGTTTTGCCAAAATAACAAATAAATACGTCTAACAGATTCATATTCAAATTTACGATTTCTAAAAGGACCATGTTCAAAATGGACTAAAATCGAAACTTGAAACAACAACCGATTTTCAAAACTTCGAAGTATTACCCAAATTTGAGTGTCTTGGATACTGCATAATATTTTTTATCGCAAAATGTATTTTAAGTTCCTTTTAAGTGATATTTTTATTATTTTGAGCTATTTTGACATAAGTTCCATTTTTTCGAATTAAGGGGGTGAGGCTTGGCGTGGTGCGTACTGCGTCGGGTTGTCGTGCGGATGGCTGGAGTTCGATCCCGGCTGACTGCCACTCTCCAAACTCAACTCTTCGGAGTCAAAATTTAACATTTGAAACGTCTTTCAATGCAAAAATCAAAATCTACAAAATCAATCAACTCTTCGGAGTCAAAATTTAGTGTTGAACTGTCTTTCAATGCAAAAACTAGGTCTAGGTTCGATCCCGGGCTTGCCGAGTCCTAGTGACCTGTGGTATTAAGTTACATGCAATAGTCACGGCCCTTGACGGCTTAAATGGGCGAACCTGGGGGTCATTTAATCTTTAATCATCTTTAATCCAAACCTTACTTAAATATAACACTTATCCATAAGGATGATATCAACACGGCAGTGCGGCATTGTCTCTTCACCTCAAAACTAGTCTCAAATGTCTTTGGAACTTAGGACTTCTCCAGCACAATAAAGCGCCGTGGTTACTCTGACTTTGAATGACTTTTTGAGTCCCAATGCAAGTTAATTGCTCTTTTTTCGACATTTATTTGCACTTTCAGCCTTTTTCTGCAACTTTTGGTAACTAAAAGGCTATATTTATTTGCACTTTCTGCCTGTCTCTACTAATATGTCTAATCGTACCGCAAAATTAAGCATCTCTTTGACTTGTAAATATTGGAAGTTCCAAAAAGCTGTTTTTTAAGAGACATAAGATATATCTCACAAAATATTATGCAACATTAAAGGCCAACTCCTGCACAAAATGATCAAAACTGGATGTGGAGTACTTGCAAAAAAGCAGCAAAAAAACAAAAATAATGGCATGCCTATTTTTCAAGTCAATGATATGTGGCACAATTTACAAGTGTCCAGTCGGACCCAAATAACATTGGCTAGTTTTAGATCGTTAAAAGCTCAGCATTTCGTCAACGAATTTTGAGAATGATTGTTTGATTACTTTTGTATACGTGTGTCTACCCAAATCCCTAACATCAGTTTAACTTGTCATAACTTGGGAACCCTTTGGTGGATTGGCGCGTACTTTGTATTAATAGGTACAGTAAACAATTCTAAACCGGTTTTATGTAAACAATATTGAGCTACGACAAAATTGAGAGAAGATGGAGGCCAAAAGGCAAAGGGTGTCCGATCTTCTCGACGCCGGAGCTAAGACGAATGACGTCTGCCGCATCGTTGGCTGCAGTCGCTGGCTTGTCGCCCACGTCAAGAAGCTTAAAGACGCCGGGAGAGACTTCTCCAGGAAGCCTGGCTCCGGGGGGCACAACAAGAAGCTGACAGCCGAGTTCCTGGCCGACCTGAAGGTGAAGATTGAGGCCAGTCCCTCCACAAGCCAGAGGAACCTGGCAAAGACCTTGGACGTCTCCAAAAGGAGCATCCAGAAGGCCATAAAGTTCCTTGGGATGAAGTCCTACGTCCGTCGAGTGAGGCAGCTCCTCTTGGAGCAAACCATGGCAACAAGGGTCCTCAAAGGCAGACGTCTTTTGACCTGGATGAAGCACAATGGCGCGTCCACCGTGCGCATTTTCTCAGACAAGAACATGTGGACTGTGGACAAGGCCAGGAACGCCAGGAACGACAGATAGCTGGCCTATCAGGTCGAGGATGTCCTTCCCATCATGAAGACGAAGCATCCAGCGTCGGCAATGATGTTAGGTGTCGTGGCGAGCAACGGCGCCAGGATGCCCCCCTTCTGGTTCGCCAAAGGCCTCAAGATCGACACAGAGGTGTACCTGGATGTCTTGAAAAACGTGGTAAAGCCCTGGATTGACGCCACCTTTCCTAAGGGTGGCTATGTGTGGCAGCAGGACTCGGCTCCGAGCCACAAGAGCAAGAAGGTTCAGAAGTGGTGCTCAGAGAACTTTGAGAATTTCTGGCCCTGGACGATGTGGCCCCCGTCGTCGCCAGACTGCTCGCCACTCGATTACGCCGTTTGGGGCGAAGTGGAGAGGAAAGCTTGCTCGACCCCCCACGCAAGTGTTGGCGACCTCAAGGCAGCGGTTGAGCGTGAGTGGGCCAACATGTCCGAGGAGTACGTCGTCAAGGCCTGCAAGGCGTTTCGGCCCAGGATCGAGGCCATGTTGGCCGCAAACGGTGGCTATTTCGAGAAATAGGAAGCTAATACCTTCAATAAATACCCCTAAAATTTCATTGCTGTATCTTATTTCATCTTTGAGAATCAGGCAGATTGTTTTCATGCGGCAATTTGTTAGGGATTTGGGTAGACACACTGTATATGCCTCTACCCTAGTCAATTCTGTACTCATTTAGTCAATAGGTTTAAGACAAGTGTAATACACTGTTCCATTGAACCCTGGACTAGTGCGCTCTCGATAATTCTGCAGACAGATTTCAGGACTGTTGAACACTTTTTGAACACTTCCTCTCAAGACCCAAATCCTTTGAACCATTTTAGCTTGACTGTTGGGAGATGGAAAGGGAGATCAACGATTACCTACATGCAAGACAAAATCCCGGTATTACACCGCCGACGCCACCAAAAGCTAATTAGCGATGTCGGCTATACTCTTGATAGAACTCGAGTTATTTCACCCGGAGGAGATGGGGTTACTCTACTATTAAGATTACAAATGTTTTGTTGTTTACGGATTATGGAAATGTGCAACCTTTTTACTCATTGGTTGGGTTCTTGATTGCGAAAATGTGTCAATGGAACTTTTTTTCTTACCCTCCGCCAATAATGATCATATCAGTTTGGGCAGACATGAACAATTCTTGAGCGTGTTTCTCGGCCTTTGTTAGTTTTTCCTCTTCGTTTTGAGCATCTTTGCATACCCAAGGGTATATAACACATCTCGAAGGATCTTTTGGGTCAACTTGAAACACGAATGTTTCACCAGTCCCAAAATAGGTTTGTCTTAAGCCTTTGTCATCCTTGTACTTTCGCTCCGCCCAAGATGTAGAACAGTACGCGCCAAAAACCTAGAAATAAATAATTTTTCCAATATTTCCTTATCACAGATATCGAACAAAACTCCATATACTTATCTTCAAACCATGAAATAAAATGTCTAGCCTAGCTAACTTGAAAAACAGTGGTTCTAGTCACAGGGTGGACATACAGAAGATTTTGTTGGACAAGTTACAGCTGTCGAATAGCAAAGGTTGGGAGTGAAAACTTTTTTCCATTGCGCATTGTGCCCAAACAAGCAAATACAGTCTGTTCAGTGGACTGTACTGCCATTTGTGCAAGGTTGCTGAGGTTGTTTTGGAATATTGCGATTACAGAGTGTGAACTTGTTTGGGCACAAGTGATCAATAAACCAAAGGTCAGCTGGTGCCTGAAAATTGTCCGACAAATCGTTAGCCGATTCAGGCTGAACATGGCCACTCTGAAATTCTGTGGTTACATCAATTTATCTTTTTCCAAATTTGAACGCAGATTTTGCATCTTCAAAGACTTATTATTGTTAATAGCATTCACAAACAGATTTTTCAAAGAAAAGTGGGATGATTGGCCTTTTCTGACCACTTTTGTGTCACCTGTACAATGCAAAGTTAACGTATTTATTTTCCACATTAATTCGTTTTTCTTATTAAGGCTTGACCTCTGTGGTTCTAGCGAATCAAGCAGACGGCTGCGACAGTACGATGATCCATTACCTCCAGATGACTCGGGTAGTAATTTCTGGATTGACTCTGACTCATTTCTAGTTTCTTTAACAGTTTTTTTAAGTGGCGAACGCTGTAAAGTGTTTACACATATGTTGGTGAAATCGATGCAAGATTCTTTTTCAATTCCAAAATTACGTTTTGAAAACATACAGAATCAAATACGTTTCATACCTTCTCTGAGTACTGTACAGCCCAAACTTCTGGAGCCTCTCCCAATACGAGAGCTCTCTCATTCCTGTGATGTTCCTAATAAAACATCTTTGAACCTGCTCGACCTTTTGCACACCTGCTGAACTCATTGGAGCCCAAATGGGTGAGGCATATTCAAGATGCGGTTAAACAATCGACTTGTACAGAGTTAGCATCTTAATACTATCTCTGGACTTGAAAGTGCAATAGATCCAGCCACATGTTTGAAATGCCTTCCCCACTTTCAACAGGATATGCCCATCAAACTTTCCATCATCTTGGATGACAACTCCTAAATCCCTCATGGACGACACCTGCTCAATATCACAACCTCCATTGTCTTTGAATGGAACATCTAATTTTGACGCCCCATACGTCATTGTGCGGAATTTCATCCCGTTCAATGCCATATTACTCTGACCAACCCAAGAGTAGATTTTCTCCAAGTTTTTTTTTCTCATTAGACTTTTTGAGTCCTGACCATTCCTTCCACAAACTAATTTTGTGTCATCAGCATATGAAGAAATACTGGCTTTTGTTCTAAACTTCTGGAGAGGAGCAATGAAGAGAATAAAAAAGAGCGGACCTAAAATTGAACCTTGCGGAACACCTGACTTGACATCATACATGCCGCTAAAAGATCCTTCAACTTTAACTATTTGCTTTCTTTCGCTTATAAAACTATCTATCCAAGTCAGGACCTTACCCTGGACCCCAAACTCTTTGAGTTGATCGAGCAAAAGACCATGATATACTTTATCAGGCCTTGGCAAAGTCAAGATAGACTGCATCAACTGACTCGTGGCTTTCGAGCCCTTCAATAATTTGCTCCATATGATCAACCAATTGGGTTACTGTACTAAAATGAGCTCGAAACCCATGCTGTCCGGAAGGAATTAAATCATGGACTTCCAAATAATCTACAAGCTTGGACTTCATGAAAAAAAAAACTTTGCAACGCTGGAGGTCAGAGAAATGGGCCTATAATTACCAGGGAGTGACTTATCTCCACCCTTAAAAATTGGAACGACATGAGCTAATTTTAGAGAAGAGGGAAACTGGCCCTGATCTAAGATGCGACGCATCAAGTAGAAGAAAACTGGGGCAAGAATATGTGAGCATGATTTTGTTCTACAAACTATTGGCTGAAATTCTCCCTTCAGTTTGCACATCAGCCCATTGCAAAAAATTCTAAATCCCAAATCTCAAATGCAGATTGTATTTAAATCTACATTATCTCTGCAGTAATTTAAACGGCTGAAATTTGAAATCTTTCAGTTTGCAAAAGGTATCTATTTCTTAGACTTTTGATGACTTATTACTTGCGAAATATGCTGGGAAGGGACAATATGACAAAAATGCACCTATTTTGATAACTTTAGAACGACTCATGTGGTATTAGTCGGGCGTTTTTCTGGCATATTTCGTGTCAGTAATCTGGCATATTTTTGAATGGGTTCTGCAATATATATATTTACCTGAGGGTTCTGGCAGCACTGACAAGTGGAATCAAAGTCATTCGACCCGAGTTGACGAGAATTCAAGACTTGAGGGATTAGCAAATTGACAACTTTGAAAAAGGGTCTTCTTTTGAGAAAATGTGTTATCCACGAGGATTAATTTAAAACCTAATGGTTGCCGAGAAGTATGAGCATTATTCCTAAGAACTTAGATTAACATGCACGAGATGTAACAATAGGATTACAATTTGGTTAAGTTCAATTAGGTTAGGCTTGGACATCTAGATACATGGACGTAGGTCGAAGTAATTGCCTAAACGAGAAAAGGCCTAAGTCATAAGAGTTTGAATTTGCCGCCACACCAAGGGGCCAAGTGTGTGGAGCAAAATGCCCAGGCTTGCGAAAAAAAACTCTGACAATCAAGCTTGGTCATTGAACAATAACAAAACATTTTCTTGTATTTTTGTGTTTCAACTTGAAAGGATTTGAAAATTTGAACCCAAAACACTATGACATGGATATTTGATAAATATCTCAATATTTTTTTCTTTGCTTGGCAACACACAAAATGGCATCACCTGAAAATCGCTTCATGCAGTTGTAAACATTGTGTCTAGTGATGTGTAGGGACGGGCAAAAAGTGTAAAAAGATTTTTGGTAACATAAACACATTTATTTGCCTTTTTACACTTTTCGCCTTTATTTGCACGATTTTTTTACGAATTCGGCCTAAAATAAACAAATTGATGAGAGTTAGCTATTTCTTCTTTGCAAATGTTTACTTTTGGAAGATTTTTTCAAATTTGAAAACCAAACCTGATTTTTCGACTCCTAGCGTAGGCTAGCATCGTATTGATTACTACACGTACTTAAATATCTAAATTTTGCTCTTCAAGATTGAAAAATAACAAGCAGGTGACAAGAAATTATCAAAAGCTTTTTGTTTCGGAAATTTCAGGGGTTTTTTATTTGCGCTTTTTTGGTTTTTATTTGCGCTTTTGACCTTTTTTGCACTTTATTTTACGATTTTGGGCTGATTTTTGTGTAACTTTTGGTAACCAAAAGCTTGTTTTGATTTGCACTTTTTGCCCGTCCCTAGTGATGTGTTTCGAACCAAGAGTGCTGCCAGTTTTGACTCGGAAGTTTATCGCTGTTACAAAGGGCAGGTTGTATTGAACTTTTTGAAAAGACTTTAACAGGGACCAATTTGGCAACACTCGAACTAGTTCGATTTCGAGTTCCATCGATAGTTATAGAAATTAGTGATGTGACTTGGGCAAGTAATGAGTCATCACACGACACCCAAGAACAAGTTGTTGACAAGCATTACTTGGGCAATACACCAATGGGAGTGATTACCGTACTATTTTACGGACCTGCTGCCGTCTGTAACTGCCGT
>JAAGOF010000185.1:654499-679464 GCA_010645155.1 Tigriopus japonicus | reverse complement strand
TTTCAAATATTTTGGCCTTTTGAAGAAAACATATATTGGATATTTTGTCACTTTTTTGCAAATATTTTTCCGGGCCCTACTTATTAGTCTGGAGTAGTGATGTGACTTGGGCAAGTAATGAGTCATCACAGACACCCAAGAACAAGTTGTTGACAAGCATTGCTTGGGCAATACACCCAATACACTTGGCAAGCGCATGGAACATTGGAAGATGCAGTTGCCAGCAGTTGCTCTTAGCAGAGTTAAGATACTTGCAGTGTGACTTGGAAGAAAAAATGTCGTTGTTGCATTTTCGATGATCTCTTGACCTTAATAATTTAGCAATAAATAGTGTAAGTGATACAAAAAAATTTTCAATTTGGATAGCATTTGCAAAACCATGGTTTTTTTGTTTCGGTTCTAGGCCACACATGAATGCACTTTTGAGGCTAATCAAGACCGAAATTTAGAAGTCACACTTCCAGAACAATCTCGTTTACTCAGAGTTGCCGGCATGAAAAAGTAAAATGCCAAATCTTTTTTTAGTATTCTCGAAATATTTTGCATTTCCCCATGTGAGAGAATTAAAGTGTGTAATTTTCTTAAAAATACATCTTTCCAAAGGTATGCGCCCTATTTAGCTGAATCAGCCTGGTTTAGTGAAATTCAGATGGCAAGTTTATTCTTCGTTCATAGCAAATTTGGCACACCTGTTAGCCGGGAAAAGTACTTGTACAAGCACCCAAGCTATGCCAAGCTTCAGCAAGCCCAAGCACTGTGCCAGTACAGCTTGCCCAATCTCTTGTTTGCCCCCCATCACTAATAGAAATGGATTTCGAGTTGGCAGTGCTGCCATATTTTATGGTAGATAAGGTCTATTGTTTGTTGAAAAGTTTAGTTGTGGTCAGATTTTTGACCCTAAAAACCAAAATGGCAAAACTCTGCCAAAAATCCAACTTGAAACACATCAGTAATTATAGGTCAGATGTTTTGTGTATTCCAAGGTGTGCTACCAAAGTTGACTTCGAGGCAACTTCAAGGCAGTTTCAGCCGTTTTGTTGATAGCATAAGCTTTCTTGAATTAGAAGTACACCAAGCAACTCATGAAAAAGAGAAGTGTACCACTGGTGCCAAGGTGCAACAAGTAGATACGTCAACAATTTTCCAACGCTAGTCATATGTTTAGCATGCACAAACATGTGCTAGTTCCATTGACTTCAAGTAAACTTCTAGCAAGCTGGGTCGCTATTTGGGCTTAGCATCAGGTTTAATTGATGAGAGGTTCTCCGAGAAGCACGCCTAGAGAGGAGCATTCCAACGTTGTGGAAGCACTCCCATTTGAATACTTCAACGCTGATCAAACGAACTGCAAGCGAACTTCCTTCCAGTGTTTCCTTAAATTAGCTGCCAAAACTTGCATGCTCCTGTGAGATCAATCAATGTTTTGAGTTGAATGGAGTAATATGAAATAAAGAAGGAGAAATGTGGAATAGCTGAACCAGCAGGCAATTCGTGTTTCGAGAGGATGAATTTACGATCATAGATGTAGAGGCACTTCTAGGTTGGAATGAGAGACTTACTTTTCAAAATGGCAGCTGTCTCAACAAAACCAGCCAATTGAACTACGAAGTGTACTAACAAGTACACTTTCTAGAGTTGCCATCAAAACATATGCTCACACCATTTACTTGAACTGGACGATTCATATTGGGTTTGGCACGATTTGTCAAAATTGCACCCAACAAACTATCAGAGTGCCACAAGTTCAAATTGAATTAGTATATGAAATCACTGAATGCGATTTGGTTGGGTTGCAGAAATCTTCAAAGGAGCTGTGTTTATAAAGTTAATGAAAAGTTTACTCTCAAGTAGACTTTGGAGCATACCTTCAAGTAAACTAGCAAGCATTCCAAGACCAATACAACCAAAACATATGACCTTATGTCTCTTTCTAAATGTTTGTGACCAGATTAAAAACTTCAATTGCAAGGAATGTCATCATCTGGATTCACAAAACTGCCTATTTCCAAGGACTTTCTAGCCCCAGTTATCAAGCAGGTGCGTCATGTTACTTTTAAAACTGCAGAAGAAGTATGAACGTTTCTTAGCACCATTTTGTCTGCAGCAGCAGTTTTGATGACTGTGTTACTATCCTGGCTGGGGCAAGTGCCTGGACAAATAGCAAGAGCAAGAGAAGGTAGGAAGGAAATCAAGAGCGGGGGAAGAGCCTGTGCATGGGAGTGATTCCTGTATCATTTTATGGACCTGCTGCTTTTAGCAGTGTAGGCTTGCCAAAAAAATCTCAGTTTTCAAGGGTCAGATTTTCGAAAAATGTTGCATTTATGGGCAATGGCATGGCTGATGTATGTTGAGAAGTATTGCAAAGTAATTTGAAAACAAATGGAGAAATTGGAAGCCTTCAATTAAACAAATTATTTGTTTTTAGGTTTAGTTGCCCCAGGAACCGATCTCCTCTGGCCATCTTGTTATTCAAAGTCCGGCATTCCTAATTTCAAAGTTTGGAAGAACCCTCTCAACTTATGTAGCGAAATTAAAAAAAAAAAACGATAAAAAACCAAAAAGGAAAAAAGGGAACGATAAAAGCAACAAAACATACTTTTTTGATAAAACAATGTCAAGAATTGCTATTTCAATTTCAAGTTGTGCAGGTAGAATGGGAAATTATCAAGCTCATTGCTTAGCTTATTTCACTTAGATTTATCAAAACTTACCTAAACTAACCTACATCAAACTAAACTAAACTAACTCCTGAGTCACTGGGTTCTCTTTAGTTATGATGTTCTCTTCAATCTTGGCGTTCTCTTCAGTTATGATTTTCTCTTGTAACAGCTTTCTAATCCATTGCACAGGCTCTTCCCCACAGCTCTTCCCCCACTCTTGCTCTCCTGCCTACCTTCTCTTGCAATGGGAGTGATTGCCTTATCATTTTACGGACCTGCTGCCGTCTCTAACTTCAGTTAGCAGTGTAGGCTTGCCAAAAAAATCTCAGTTTTCAAGGGTCAGATTTTCGAAAATTGTTGCATTTAAGACCAATGGCATGGATTATGTACGTTGAAGATTTTGCAGAGTAAGTACAAAACACTAGAAGAAATTGGAAACGTGTAATCAAGCAAATGATTTCCTTTTATGTTTATTTGCCACTAGAACATGTCTCTTCTGGCCATCTGTTTATTCCAAGACAGGCGTTCCTGACTCAAAAGTTCAGAAGAGCCCCTTCAATTTATGTAGCAAATTTTTTTATGCAAGCAATAAAACATAATTATTTTTCGGAAAATGTCAAGATTTGCCACTCCCATCGAATTGTGCAGATTTTAAACAACTTGGTTTAAATCTTCGTTTAATCTAACTTTCACGTTCATCAGAAACACACGTCTTCTTAACTTTTTTTCCCGCCAAAATAAGTACAATAATGCAATGATAACAATGGGATTATTTAAAATCTCGGGGTTTGGTCACTTTATCACAGTTTACCAAATCTGACATCACAAATACTCCCATTGATTGAAGTACCCAAGTGGTACTTTGCTCCTCCACGGAGCCATTGACTTTTTCAAGGAAACTTTGAGACGCTAATTAACACCCACAGATGAAGAACCGTTCTGATACCGGACTTATCGAAATATCTGCTTATCGGAAACATTTGGACGATGTTATGGCTGGCTTCGCTGGCCAGGCGAGGTTGAGCCCTACGACCCTAGCACCAACAATCCAAAAAAATAGGAATAAAAAATGAAGCAGAACTGTGTAAGGTTTACTTCGTCCTATCAACTCTTGTTTTTTACTGGAATGGTTCTATTTATAAGCTTCAAAACCTGGCGCATTTGCCATCCGTTGCTTCGCAATGGCAGGAATTACTAGCGATGTCATCATTTTTGGTGGGGAAAAAAGTTTGGAGGACATGTGATTCTGATAAGCGTGAAAGGTAGCAACAATTCCTTTCTCATCTGCACAACTTGAAGTTGGAATAGCAATTCTTTACATGATTTTGTTGCTTTTACCAAAAAAAAATTCGCTAGAGAGTTCTTGCGAACTTTTGAATCAGGAATGCCCAACATTGATTAGCAAGATACACCAGAGGAGATCGGTTCCTGTGGCAACTAAACCTAAAAATAAATAATTTGTTTCATTGAAGGCTTCCAATTTCTCCACTTGGTTTTAAATTACTTTGCAATACTTCACACCATACATTAACCATGCCATTGCTCTTAAATGCAACATTTTTTGAAAATGTGACCCTTGAAAACTGAGACATGTTTTTAGCAAGCCTAGACTGCCAACGGCAGCAGGGGTGTAATACTATACAGTAATTGCTCTCATGCTCGAGGGCTAACAGCCTGTTCAGATCCTGGCTTCATCACGCGTTTTGACAAGGTCATACTCCTCCTGTGGGGCCAATTGGTCTCCCATATAGGTTATGAAGGACTCTAGACAATTCAAACCGGATATCCGATTTTTCATCCTGATTTCGGTCTTACCCTCTTATGAGGCAATTGAGCGTTGAGAGTCAGACTGAGATTAATGGCAAGAACATGTTCTGTTGGATTACTCTTGCGGCTGGACAGCTCCCCCTTCAAGAACCCCTTCATAATTGCACAAAAAACACTCCAGAGGCTAATGTCATCACCCCATCCATTTAGTGCACAGCAAAGGAACCAAACCAGTTCAATCTTGAAAGTCGCTAAAATGATCTTGCCCCAGAGCCAAAAAATCTTGGGGTAACCCATTTACACCAACATGCTTTGCTATTTGATTGGAATTTGACTGGAATTTGATTGAAATTTGATTGGAAATGGTTTTTTCCATTGTATTAGCATATTTTTCCTCTTATATTTGCATATTTGACATTTTATTTACATTTTTGTGTCATTTCTTACTTTTTTTATTTGCAATTAATTACCACTCTAGTCATGACCCTGTACATGGAGAAGAGTTTTCTGCCAGGTCCTCTTTAACGGGGCATCATCCAACAGTCTGAGACTCCCTTACACGATTTCTTGGCAGAATCTGAATTAAATTTCGAAATCTACTTTGGAATGGAAACAGAAAAAAACCAAGTAGACGAGGACTTCATTTTACCCAAGCATAAAATCCAGCCATATCAAAATATTGTACCTAATGAAATTTTACATAAATATTCCTCTGAAAAGTATTCTTAGTTCAAATGAGTAGGGCTCGAATAAAGTTGCTAAATGCAGCTTGCACCAGAAATTGCACCATTTGGCCATTTAACCAAAATCAGCAACTTTTCGATTTTTTCACAACAAACAGCAACGACATCGGAGCGAATCCAAGACCTTGACCGGTCCTACATGGCCCAATTTTTCATGGAATTCCTCCCAGACCTTCTTCCTCAAACTCATAGGAATAACGATTCTCAACTGATCTTCGTCTATCATGACAAGAGCTCCATTTTTCCGTTTGAACTTGTCCAGTTCCAAAGAAGCCAAGGCGGTTAATTTGTCATCCTTCTGGGTTTCCTCCAATAAAGATTTCAATGAGCAATCAATTTGGGCAACATCAACCCTTGAGAGACAATCGGCAACAAAGTTAGATTCACCAGGAATGTGCTCTACTTTGAAGTCATACTCTGCAAGTTTCAACGCCCATCGCCCCAGTTTTTCTCTTTCCTCTTCTTGGGCTGCAACCACTGTAACGGCCGATGATCCGTGTGGAGGGAGAAACGAATTCTAAGTAAAAAATGTCTTCACCAATCCAAGGCAAAAACAATGGCAAATGCCTCTTGTTCAATGGTTTGGTAGTTGGCTTGAGTGGGTGTGCACTTCTTCAATGCATATTCAATAGGGACTTCCCTCCCGTCGTGTTCTTAAATTAAACGGCTCCAATTCCGATCATGCTTGCATCCGTTCGTATAGTTTGTCAAGGTTTGGCAATCGTTTACACGCGTCATCGGCAAGACGTTTCTTGATCGGTTCAAAAGCTAACTTTTAAACATGGCTCCAGGAGAACGACACAGAGGGCTTTAAAAACTCGTAAAGTAATTGAGCTAGGTACGACTATCTTGGAATAAGTGATCTGTAATATTCGATGATGCCCAAAAATATTTTGAGGGCCTTCAGGTCACAAGGTGCTTCAATCTCCAGAATTGCTTTGACCTTCTCCGGTGAAGGTCTCCAATCTCAACCCCAAAAACTCCAAAGGAAAAACTTTGACTTCGCCAAATTCAACGTCAATCCAAATTTGCTGAGCCAACTAAAACATCGCCTCAAATGATCCTTGTGCTCTTCGATTGTTTTTGAGTGTACGGAGATATCGTCGAAATAGACAGCTATGTTAGGCTCTCCCGCAAAAATATTTTTCATGGCCCTACAAAAAGTAGGAGGAGCCGTTGCCAATCCAAAAGGCATCCTCGTCCACTCGAGAAGTTCTCCCTCAAATGAGAATGCCGTCTTATGGATGTCTTCTTCTTTCATTCCCAAGTGATAACATCCTTGATTACAATCCACGAGTGAAAACACGATGCTTTCTCTCAACATATGCAGGGTTTCATGGACCCGTGGCATTGGAAATGTGTCCTTCAACGCTATTGAGTTAATTATTCGGTAATCGATGGCCATCCACACCTCCCCATCCTTCTTTGGAATGAGGATCACTGGAGGCCGCCATTCGCTCTGGCTTTTCTTCAAAATTCCCTGCCTTTTGAATCCTTCAACTTTCATATGAGCCTTGCCCAACAAATGAACAGCTAACCTGTAGTTAGAGGTTACGATGGACACAGGCAACGATCAACATAGACAACTCATTGCCTGTGTTGATCGCATGAGTCATAACCTTGCCATGACCTAAGCTTGTGAATATCTCGGGGAACTCCTCTTTGATTTTTTCGACTTCTTTAGGCAGATGCACTTGCCCTTCGTCCTCCACTTTTTCCCCCAAATCCTCCACCATAATCATGGATATTTCTTTCATGGACTCCTGTCGTTCCAAGTCCTGGATGGCATCTTCGAATTCGTCAACGGTAAGTTCAATAGAAGAAACAGTGGTGTTGGAGTTCTATAGACGTTCCCCGATGGACACGCCACCCACTGTGATCTTTCAGAGTCGTGTGTTGATTACCGCGTCATTTGGACAATTGACATTCGAGCCAAAAATGATCATAGATACATCTGCTACATAAAACTCGTTCTCGATGGACTATCCCACGGTTTCGAGAACTGCAGTTCTCGTCCCTTGAACACGCAGTTCTCGTCCCTTGAACATGCAGTTTATCTCCTGTCACTGGTGAGAACTAAGGCTCTCTTGTGGTATTCGAAGACGGGGAGAACATGCTCCATGGCAAAAAGCTGGAACATGCCCCTGTATCAAAGAAGGCAACACACTGATGTCCTTGCACCCAACAGTCGGCCACAGGCCTTGGAAAGACCTTCGAATTGCCTATAGAGCTCACTTCCTCCTCTTTTCTTGGGTTTTGGTAATCTTTAGCAAAATGAGAGGCATTGTCATAGTTGAAACATTCCTTTTTCTTCTCGTCAGCTCTTTGGACATCGGTTCCCTTCTTCTTCTGTTTCTCCGATTTATTCTTGATGCTACGATGACCTAGTGTAGCAGACACAGTTTCCGCCATCTTGGCACTTGTAACTGCCTCTTCGACCGTCGAGTTTTACCCGTGAAGCACCGTTCCTTTTAACCCACTATGAAGTCCATGGACAAATCGGTCTCTGATGAGCTGTTCCTGGATGTTTCTTGCGAACTTCGGATAACATTCGTAGTAACCGGACGTACCTCTACCCAGAAATGTTTGCACACCCTCATCATGTCGCATGGGTATTTGCCAGAAAAAGGTCTGCACAGAGGCCTCTCGGTAAGCCTCCCTCTTGGGTTTGAGTGTTCTTTGATTAGGGAGAAACTTTTCTTTGCCAAGTCAGGCAACCCATTCAGGTCTCTTGAGCCCACCTCGAGTATCCTATGGAAATTTTTTGGTTGCCTTCTCGTCAGACCAATCATTTGAATACACCAGTCTATCAAAATACTCCAAAAATCACTCATTGAGTCCTTCGCCGTCTAGGAAAGGGTGCGCGAACCATACCCTGTATCCACCTGGGTACAGTTCATGTCGTCAGAGGCCGTCTTGCCGTAATTCGAAAGCAATTTTCCTCCAAATAATCCAGAAATGTATCGCTTGATTCTAGTGAAAGAAGCGTCGTCAGAACACTAGCGACAGTGGCTTTATCATGAAGCCAATACTATTTATGCACCTGCAAAGAAAGGGAGTAATGGCCAAAATCCGGCGGAGGGAGTTTCATTTTATTGACGCCCCGAGTATTAGCATTAGCCCTAGGGGTGTCAGTTAAAATGAAACGAGTGATGGTCAATCTTGGCCATTACCAACTTCATTTGTGGGTGCATACAAACATTGACAAACTTATCCTTTTTGTGACTTCCGTTTAAAATTTTCAACCCTGAAAATCAGTTCAACCCTGGACATTTGTACTATCTGACCTGCATGCTTTGCCTGCTCAATACGGGTTTTAGGTTTGAGGTGAACAGAGCTCCTAAAACCCATATTTCTGAGTAGCTAACACACAAACTGATGATGCTTGTGTGCCATCAGTGCCATAGTATAAAAGCCAACCACAACTTCCACACTGAATCATTCCCTGTCTTTGAGATGGGACTACAGAAGTACAAATTCTTGTGCGTATGAGATGTACTTTTAGCAAAACAGTTGAGATGTAGAGCAATGAATTGACTTGTAGGGCAATAAAGTGATTTGTAGGCCAATAAAGTGATTTGTAGGGCAATAAAGTAAATCGTAGGTAAATAATATTTTGGACTTGACCTCCTTGGGCTTGGAGGAAGTCTCATAAAAGTAGAAAGGGGTCAATGAATATCCATGGAAGGGCTTGAATCCATCTTATTTTTTGATCCAATGACTGGATCAATTTTTACTGGCATGATGATATCATATATAGATATAAATTGATAGCAAAATAGCAAAATCGACTTTCTTTATAACTTGAACTTCCTGATTGATGGTGACGACAACAACGGCAAATATTTGAAGCTTTCAATCTTTCTCACACGAGGTTGCCAACCTTTGGTTTGCTATCATCCCTTATATAGTGCACCATCTTGTAAAATCAAGAAGCAAGTTCCCTATGCATAGCACCGATAGCACCCCTGATCCAAAGTCGAAAAAAGCAAGGAGTGCAATTTGAGTTCGCCCTCAGAAGAAAGCTTTGGTCCTAATTAGTGATATCACCTCTTTATTTCTTTCATTTGCACTGAAACAATTCTAGTCAAGTAGTTCTACATTAGCAATTGTCAAATTGTGTGAGTTGTAAATTGTCAAAGTGTCAAATGAAATTGCAAAATTCCAGAATCCGTACTTACCTCGCCTTTGGTATTTTTGATGACAATGACTGTGGGTTCATACTTTTCGCAATTTTTGAAGAAGGTTGTCAAAGATATTCCATGCTTATTGGAAGAATAGACTACTTTTGGATTAATGGTAGTCATTCGATCAGGAATGCAACGCCAAATAGATGAAAGCTGAAGGAAAAGCCGTCAGGTTAAAACATTACGAAAAAATATCAACCAATAGTCCTCACCTGGGTAAAAGTAAGGACCTCCGATCTGAGGTTGTTAATTGGAAATACTTCAAAATTTTGTTTCTGGGCCTGAAATTGTAGTGAGGACAAAAATGGAATCCAAAATCAACAGAAAATTACCCTAACAGGTAATAACTTATTACTAAAAAGGCTAACAGGCTCTAGCAGGCTTGATAGTTTTATCAACCACGGTGTTCCGAATGGCTTTTTAGGTTTGAATCAAAATACCCAAAAACACCATGGCACTTTTTGGACCCACAATTCAATGAAGAACAGCTTTACTTTTATTGTATTATATAAGATTAGGTCCAGGGAAAAAGTTATATACCTAAAAACCTATTAAATAGAACATTTTTTAACAAACTATTTAATCCATATTTAGAGACCATTTAGTTACCTAATGAATTCAAATTGAATAAAGATTCATTGAGCAGTAACTGAGTTATTTGACTTTGAATGGTCCATTTTTGACCCCAAAAAGCCGAAAAACGCTACAGTTAAATGAAAAAACAAATTCCCAAAGATTTCACATAGCTTTTCAAATATTGCAAAAATAAATGTTTTTTTTGACTTTTGGAACTTATGTCAAAATAGCTCAAAATAAGAAAAAATATCACTTAAAAGGTTTTTAAAATACATTTTCCAATAAAAAACTTTTGCAGTATCAAAGACACTCAAAGTTGGGTAATAATTTAAAGTTTTGAAGAAATCGGTTAATGTTTCAAGTTTCGATTTTAGTCCATTTTGAACATGGTCCTTCTAGAAATCGTAATTTTGGATATGACTCTGTTAGACATTTTTATTTGTAATTTTGGCACAACACACATCATAGCGTACCCTAAATTGTTATGAAAATAACTTTCCAAAAATCTTATTTAAGTGCATTTTAAGTGATATTTTTTCATATTTTGAGCTATTTTGACATAAGTTCCAAAACTGAAAAAAATCATTTATTTTTTTTGGAAAGTTATTTTCATAACAATTTAGGGTACGCTATGATGTGTGTTGTGCGAAGTTAGAGCCAAGTCAAGACCAGGAGACAGGAAATTGATCAAGACAATGAAATCTAACTTTGTATTGTCTCGCGCTCGTTCTCTGTATAACTTGCTTCCTTCATCTTTGCGACGAATCTATCCATTAGACGACTCATTGTTAAGTTTCAAGTCTCATTTAGACGACTTTTTATCTACTATCCCTGACCAGCCCTATGTTCAAGGACTTTATCGGGCAGCCAATTCTAACTCCCTTACAGACCAATGCTTTTATCAGGCATGACTTTTCCCCACTCGGGTTTTATCTTCTCCTGACATTTACATGGAATGACATTCTGTGTATCGGTAAAAAATCCGTTAAAAAAAATCAGCAACTGCGTTACCGGTATTTGCGTTTGAATGGTCCATTTTGACCCCAAAAAGCTGAAAAACTCCACATTTATGTCGCAAAAGAAAATGAAAAATTTGAGTTTGTAAGTTTACGTCAAAATTGCTCAAAATAATATCACTTAAAATGCACCAAAGACTCTTGGTTTTTGGAAAACATTTTTCATAACTATTTAGAGTCCACTATGGTGTGTGTTCAGCCACAATTAAAAATAAATTTGTGTGGCAGATTCATATTCAAATTTACGATTTCATGAAAGACTACGTTCAAATTGGACAAGAATCGAAATTTGAAACATTAATCTAATTTTCAAAATTTTTAAGTACTTCTAAATTTTGAGTGCCTTTGACATTGCAAAATATTTTTTATTACAAAATGCATCTTAATATTTTGTCCGACATTTTGATTTTTTAAAAGGAAATATTTTTAACCTAAATAACATTGCACAATTTCACATCTGGTTGGAAAACACTTACCAAGCCAAGCCAATTTTAAATTCTCCAGAGAAAGGAGCAAAGCTTCTCCTATCCTTATCATAATTCAAATTTCTGGTCCCAAATAAATTATTTGCTGTTTACAAGTCCTTTGTGCCGGGATTGTCAGCTGAATTGATTTTTTGATTTACAATCATTTCCTTGTCACCTAGATGAAGGACCCCTGAAAGGGGTTTACTATTATGAAGGTTATCTTTGCCTAGATTTTGTAGTAATTATTGCATTTTCTCTTCATGGCATAAGCCCTCTTTCGGTCGAAACTTTTCTTTTGGTCGAAACTTTCGGTATCCGTTAGGAGCGCTTTTGGTCCATCAGTAATATTGCATTAAACATTTTTGGCACTTGTAGTGAAAATATGGGCCCGGAAGAAATATTTTTTTGCAGTGGAGTAAAAATCCAAGACGTTTCAGAACGTAGGGTCAGCTGATGGTTAACGTGCATGATCGTCAGCTGACGTTACTTTTTGAAACGTGTAGAGTTTCTGCTCCACAGCAAAAAAAAAAAAAAAATTCCGGGCCCTAGTGATAATTTAGTTCAAAAGATTATGAAGCAAAATGTTGCACTCCTTTCGAACTTTTTTTTCTTCTTGGATCCTGTGGAGATGTTTATCTCAAGTGGGACCAATTCATCGCATGCGCATGCTCTTGAAATCTTGCTGCTCTACTATATTCAACATCCACTTCAGGAAGATCAAGAAGTAAAGAAACTTTTTCTGAAGGATCATGTTTTAGGTGTTAAATTTCAGGAGAGTCCTCCCAATCATCATTCCATCCGTTCATTCATTCATTGCTAAAAGGGTTTTTAAATTAAAAAATACGACCTTCGGTTATTCACGCAAAAAATATTCACGGGTCCATTTTGGCAACACCTACAGTCATTGGCATAAGTTTTGGCCCCCTCGGACTTGATTAAGTAATTTTGCTCTATCTTGTAACTCTGGGCACCTACACCAACAGGAATTTAGACGGGTATAGTAGACACTATTGGTTAAGGTCCCACAAAAAATGAAGACTCTACAGCACAGTATAAGGTATTTATGACACAAATCGTTTATTGAAGGACAGCAAAAATATTGGCCCCCCCAGTAAAAATTCCATTAATAATTGATGGTAAAGCCTTTGTTGTTAACAACATGTTGTAATCTTTTCTTATAATTGATAACAAGGTTCTGACAAATTTGGGCAGGCATATTATCCCACTCCTCCATGCAGTATCTTGTCAATTGGTCCAAGTTTGAAGGATGCCTCTTGTGGACTCGGATCTTCAGCTCTTTCCATAAGTTTTCTATGGGATTGAGGTCTGGACTCATGGCAGGCCAGTCCAGAACTTCGATCTTGTTCCTCACAAACCATTCCTTGGCCAACTTACTGGTATGCTTCGGATCATTGTCTTGTTGAAACCAAAAGTTCCTCCTCAGGCCTAGAGTTTGAGCAGATGGTCGGAGGTTATTGGCCAATATCTCGACAAAGCCTTGGCTTTTCAAGATCCCGTCAATTTTGACTAATCTGCCTGTCCCTCGAGAGGTGAAGCAGCCCCATAACATGATGCTGCCACCACCATGCTTGACGGTTGGCACGGTATTTTTGGGGTTAAAGGCCTCTCCTTTCTTCCTCCAAACGGTCTGGACATCATTATGGCCAAATAACTCAATTTTGGTTTCATCCGACCACAGGACATTGTTCCACATTGAAGAATCTTCCTTCAGCCACCTTCTTGCATACTCCAAACGGGCCTTGACATGCCTGGGTTTGAGGAGAGGTGTTTTTCTTGGCCGGCAAGCTTTGAACCCAGAACGATGAAGACTTCGACCGATGGTTCTCAGGGTTCACTCCCATTTCCTCCAAATCTTTCTGAATAGTCTTGGCCGATGTCCTTGGGTCCCTATTTACTATTTTGGCTATGTGGCGTGAGGTAGACGAGCTGATCTTCTTGGGTCGTCCACTCCTTGGTCTGGAGACAACTGCCCCCGAGCTTCTAAATCGTTGAATGGTGTGCCTCACGGTGGACCTGGCCACAGAAAATCGCTTAGAGATGGTTTTGTAGCCATCTCCCTTTTTGTGGGCCTCCACAATTTTCTCGCGCAGGTCAATAGAAAGTTCTTTTTGTCTTCCCATATTGATGCTAAATTATTCTTCAGGCTTGGTGACTTGAAGAACTAATGATGCATCCTTGTGTGCATTTTTACTATTTTGCTCATTGAAGGTCTTCCAGGGTTCAAAGACCCGCAAATTTGAGTGCACAACCCCCCAAACCTTAAAGGGGCCAAAACTTTTGCCATGGCAAGATTTAGAAAATCACCCATATCCCTTGTGTACCTAGTACAATCAGCTCCAAATTTGAACACATTATTTCATACTATATGCATGTGCCTGTTGTGCAATTATACCCTCATATCTGCAAGGATACAAGAGATATCTTGAAAAATGTAAACTTTTCAGGGGGGGGGCCAAAACATTTGCCAATGACTGTACAATGCAAACGCAGCTGAAAACTTGTTGGGGATGATTGAAGACCATGAGAAATGCACTTAAGGTATTTTAAAAGAAAAGTAAATAAATAGCTGTAACCTAGTACCCCCTCTTTGTCACCTTTAGATGCTCTTTAGGACCCACAAACGCAAAATCGATCATAATTTCTAACAGCTTAAGTAATCGCTCATCTATGAGTACACAAGAATAAGAATAGCCAATCACTTTCAAAAACTTCAAATTTATAAACAAGAACAAAAACAATGTTAACATTAAAAGCTACAGATCGAAAACTATTTCCTGAATTATCTCAAGTGGGACCAATTCATCGCATGCGCATGCTCTTGAAATCTTGCTGCTCTACTATATTCAACATCCACTTTAGGAAGATAGCGTTTGTTTAATGTTTAAGAATGTTTAATAGCGCAAAACAGTAGAATTAAAAAATAAAATAAAATTGAAGGTTTTAATCTTGCCCTTGCCAGCAACTTGATGTAAGGATCATCAAGAAGAGACTTTCTGTGGGACGAGAGCACAAATCATAAGAATTTTATGGTACCTCAGGTTCGTTTTTGAAAGTTGGTGATGCAGAACTTCTTTTGAAATAATTTGCTGAGCTTGGAACCCCATCTCCAGAATCATCATATGCTTTTGAAGTATGAGTGAGAAGTCCCTTGGCTTTGATATTAATTTCAATTTGAAGACTGGTCTTTTGAATGAGTGCCTTGCTCAAGCCTCGAAAGCGAAATGCACGCTCTAGGATTGCACTAGGAGATATCTGGAACCAAAAGGTAAATTAATTGCATTAAAACTTAAGGGGTAGTGAAGTAGTACATCTCTCAAAATCACAAAAATCAGATCAGATTTCACACTCTAATGTGATAATACATGGTGTCCCAGCCCAATTGTCCGGTGCCGGACTTGTTGAACGTCATAAAGAATAACTTTGGCAATAAGAAGAAAACAATCTTTAAAGTTTTTGTGTATTTTGTGCACACAATTAGCAAACAATTTACTCAACGTGGCTCCTGTCAGCTGCAATGACGGCCTCAATCCGGCTGTGGAGGGCAAGCAACTCTTCTTGATGAAATCCTCGGAGAGGTTGCCCACTCCTTGGTGATGAGTGACTTGAGTGCGCCAACACTGGAGTGAGGGGTTGCCTGGGCCTTGGCATCCATGACGCCCCACACGACATAGTCCAAGGGGTTGAGGTCTGGGCTGTTGGACGGCCACAACCCCTTTGGCCAGAATGCCACGTTGTCCTCCATCCAGGTTTGGACGATTTGGCTGAGTGTCCGGGTGCCAAATCTTGCTGGAAGACGCATGAGGTCCATCGAACCTTATCTTAGCCCTCCTGATGGTCCTCTCATTGACACCGATGACTGACGCGATAATGGTGTTGTCGGCACCGGCGCGGTACATATCCACCATGCGGTTTCTGTTAGCCAATTGGATGACTATTGATTGACCAACCGCGTTGATTTGAAAAGCAAAAAGATTTAACAGACTCTGCTGAATACATACAAAAGCGAGAAATTGGCATTTCAGCTTGAATCATGCAAGCTTTACGTTTTTTCTGCGCCGGACAATTGGGCTGGGACACCCTGTAGATGGCAAAAATAAATAAGTCATTCATTCATAAAATTAGAGATCCGGTTGCGTTAGTAACATTTAGGGGTAACCCGAGGACGACGCCATTGAATTGGAGATTGATGTCGGTTTTCCAGAGCTTGTGAAGGTCATCTGTTTCCTCGAGTCCTGTGTTTGAAGGTTTGGGCTGTTCAAATCAGGCTTTTGTCCTACAATGTCATGCATGTTCAACATGATTAACAAATGTCTAGCCCACACGGTGTTTCGAATGGCTTTTTCGGTTTGAATCGAAATACCCAAAGACATTATTTGGACCCACAATGCAATAGTAAAAAACTGTATTTTTGTTGTATTGTATACGTTTAGGTCCAGAGGAAAAGTTATATACCAAAATAAGTATCAATTATAACATAAAACTATTTATATCATAATAATGTTTATTGCGAGATTTGTCTCATTGGATATTTATATATACATTCTATACAATTGATGTAATGAAGTCATGGGCCCATTCTGGGTTCGGGAGGGAGATATTTAATCCATATTTATAGACCATTTAGTTACTTGTTGAATTCAAGCACAAAAAAATACACTCGTCAGCAGCTGAGTTATTTGGCTTGGAATGGTCCATTTTGACCTCAAAAAGCCGAAAACCGCTAGTTATATCAAAAAAACACATTCCCAAGGTTTCATATAGCTTTTCGATATAGCAAAAGAAAACGATTTTTTTGACTTTTTAAGTTGTTTTGAAAATAGCTCAAAATAATATAACATCACTTAAAAAGCATCTAAAACGTTTTTTGCGATAAAAAATATTTTACAATATCGAGGGCACTCGTATCGATACTACTCTTGAAATAAAGAAAACCATGCTAATTACGTAGAGCAATCGAAGCCTTCTTAAGATAGTTTGGGGAATGAAGATGGATGTGAAAATGGAACAAGGCCTCTACAAAAAACTCTCGGAAGCAAACAACATGTTTTGTGTACTTTTCGATGTCGATGACGTGAAACTTGTCAGTGGTTCCATTGTTCCAGTGGTGTATTGCAATGAATTGTGGTAGTTTTGCAACAAATACTGAGCATCTCTCCACTAATGAGGGAAAGGGATTTCTAAAGATTAGTAGAAATTTGCTCTTTAGAACACCTTTAAAAGAAATTGGGAATTTCAAAACGCATTTTTCTGCTTGCCATTGCACCAGTGAAGGAATCTTACGTGTCCTTATGCGTCCTTTTCTAGAAGCTTGAACTGGATTTTTGGGATGACCTGGAGGTGATGTATAACCAAGACTTTAAGTGTTTTGACCTTGCTTTGGGGTTGGGCAACCATAAAATCACCTACTCGTGCATTTTTTTGTCATTAGATGAAGGGTCAGTCGAGTGAAAAGCGAGCAGAACACCGGACACTGGGTCACTTGATCTAAGACTCAGCAGATTTCCTGTCAACCCCAAACGCAAAATCAAAAAACTTTTGGTCCGTTCAACCCAAGCCCTTGATCCTTTGTCGACAAAAATGTTAGACAATTGTGCTCTCCCCTGGCTACATATCGTTTTAGGCGTGGTCAATCATGCAATTGGGAAGCTCATCAAAGCACTTCCAGAGATATTATTAGGCGTTATATTTATCAGAAAACAGAAATTTCAACTGTGACCAGTAATTTTGAACAAGTATTTATAATTAAATTTCAGGGTAGCCGCCCTTTGCCTTGACCAGGGCTTGGAACTGCTTCACGGTGGACGCACGCAGGCGCACACTTCATTCTCTGTGATATTGTCCTACGCCTGGGTGAGGTTGCACTTGAGGATGTCGATGGTGGCGACGTCTTTGAGGCACACCCTGCTCTCTAGAGTGGACTATATGGAAAAGTCCATTGGGTTCATGTCAGGTGAACAGAGCAACCATAGCTCCTTGGGCCAGAAGTCTGAAAACTGGGTCTTGGAAGACTTTGAAAACTGCTGGACAAGTTTTGTCCCATGGCTTGGAGCTGAGTCCTATTGGAAGGTCAGGGAGGATTCCCCATACTCCTCTTCGAAATTTGGTGCACTTTTTGGCGTTTTCATTGAAATTTGGTGCACTTTTTGGCGTTTTCATTGAAATTTGGTGCACTTTTTGGCGTTTTCATCGAAATTTGGTGCACTTTTTGGCGTTTTCATCGAAATTTGGTGCACTTTTTGGCGTTTTCATCGAAATTTGGTGCACTTTTTGGCGTTTTCATCGAAATTTGGTGCACTTTTGGGCGTTTCATCGAAATTTGGTGCACTTTTTGGCGTTTAATCGAACGTTGGGGCATTTTATGGCGGTTTCATTAAAATTTGGTGCTTTTTTGACGTTTTCATCAAAGTTTGATGCATTTTTGTGGTATTTTTTCTCTTTTATTTGCATTTTTGGCCTTCTTGTCGATATTTGGCGTTTTTTCCAAATTCTGAAAGAACATGGATATTTTCTTGCCTTTGACATGTTTATTGAGGATGGCTTTTTGATTTTTGAAAACAAAAATATCGTAGCTGAGCTCTATAAGACTCGAAATATGAAGAGAAATCCACTTTAAGATGGCAGCTGCAATTTTGGCAACGAGTTTAAGTTGAGGATAGATATGAAATCAAGAGAATTTGCTCCTGTTTTGGCTCCATCTAGTGGCGATTTTTGTAACCTTCATTTCAGATTCTTAATTCACTCCTCAAGTACAATGCCTTGATTGGAAGAAAGGCGTTTTGCAAGGAAGGAAGAGAAGGCTTTTTTGAGCACTATCTTGGGAGTAGAAGAATGAAAATGTGAAAACAAATCTCTTCCAAGTGCAGATCTTTCAGACCCAAAACGCAAAGTATTATGACAACAACAACATTTCAATTTACAAGAACCACTTTTAACTTGATAAATCTTTAATGAAAAACCAAGAGCTATGAGTGTTTTTATGGTCTTTTTAAAAAATAACTTAAGTTACCTTTACATCGAGTATCTTTATATGCAGCTTTGGGCTGGGGTCCAACAAATTGAGGATATGAATGTAATCTTACCAATATACTTACCTTTTTCATAAAGCTTGATCAAAATATTAAAAACGTTTTCTTTTGGCCCACGAAAGTTAGTTTGAAAATCTTGCCATGCATGAGCAATTTGTTTGTTTTTTTGCCATGTTATGGAATTCATTTGCGATTTTGCGGGTAGGTTTTAGTGCAACTTTTGATAACGAAAAGCCTATGTTAACTTGCGCTTTTTGTCCGTCCCTAGTTATGCAGATGATCACAAGTAGCTTGAAAGTTGGCTGTTTGGGCAATTGACATTACAGATACGAGCTATCCAGACGTAATCTGCAGCCAAAAGACAAAACACTTTTGAGTCAGCGTAACACCTCTATGTTCTGGTTATTCTTAAATTGGTCCATTCAAATATTTGTGTATATGAGATGATCACCATGGCCTTCAAATTTGGACATTTTGACCCATGAGCTATCCAAACCTCATTCGGAGCCCAAGAGAAAAAATAAGAATTGAGAACTCTCAAGGCTTAAATCAATTTAAAAAAAGCATTCAGATTGTAGTTACTTTATTGACACTTACCGGTATCTCTTGGCAAAACCTTGTGAACGTTGAATGGAGACCTTCTTTCTGCACTTCCAATCTCTTTGATGGATTTTCTTTTAAGCATTTGCCAAAATGCCTTAAAATTGAAAGGCAACAACGGAATAACAATTTTTGTCCTTCAACCAGAAAGCAGTCAACGATACGAACCTGCAGGTTAAAAGAGGAAAATATTTGTTTATATTAGTCAGGCAAATCCAATTTAACAAAAGTTGAGTGTTTTTTTAACAAAGACTACATTTTAAATGGTGTTATCGTTCCTGTTTGATCTAAATTTCGTGCCAAAATAAGTTCTATAAATTTTTCAGAAGCATGAAATATCAGAAAAAACTACAACACTAATTCAATCCAATTTTTTAGCTTTTTGATCTTTTTTAAATCGATACCCGCTGGTTGGAAATCAAACAGAAATCTATGCAGCAAATTTTGATTTACACGGTGCGGAAGCAAAAAACGAAATTGACTTTGAATGATAATATCTCATGCACCATTCAAGATATCAATGAGTTTTTGCTTCTGTCTTAGCTGTCAAAAAGCTACAGCAAAAGTATGAACTTGTTTTATAAATGGCACCAAAAGGTAAAAGCAATGAGTACTTTCAGGTATTGAAAAAGACAGTAAGGCAATGGTTTGTGAAGAAACCCGCGTTACAAGGAAGCAACCTGAACATTTATTAACATATATGGAACATATATATATTGAGCGGGTGATAAGATTATTGTACGTATCCCTAGCCTCGTCGTGCACGATCGGGAACTGCAGTGAATCTGCGTAAGGCTGGAGGCTATGTCTTATCGTGAGTTGCAGAAAGGTCTGGTCGATAAGAGGTTGCGAGTCACGTTGTACTAAGACTCCGAAATTTTCGTGATAGGAAATCGATAGAGATAGAAATTTGGTGGTTTATGAAGAATGGGACCTTCGGATTTGTTGAAGGACATAGTCTTGAAGGTAGATTGGAGTTCTCTTTCTCTCACGGATCTCGTTGGGTCCAGCCAGGTGAGTCGTCAAAAGTTTTGTTCTATAGTTATGGCGCATTAATGATGCTGGAGCTAAACTTATACTAGATGGGTGAGGAGTACTCCTATAGTCTCTAAGGCACGATCTAAGGGCGGCACGCATTTCCGCCCTTGTTCTCCCCGAGGCCTGAAAGGTTTTTTAGCACCTTCATGAAAGTCTCCGCCGGATTTGCTCGGGGATGGTAAGGGGCAGTGAACTGATGCTTAATTGCAATCTTTTCGCAGAAGGACCGGAACTCGGTGGATTGGAATGCTGGTCCATTGTCTGAGCGTTGGTAGCTTAAGTATCCATAGTTGGTGTAGATGTCTTCCAATGCTGCAATTGTATGAAATGCTGGGTTGGAGGGAACAAAAGCCGCAGATGGAAACCGACTAAGATCACACCTTACCGCCAAGACATAAGCTCCATCCCCCAGGGATCCGAAATGATCCCCAGACACAGACTCCCAAGGCTCGTCTGGGGATCTGTGAGATTTTTGTTTCACTTTTGTCGTCTTTTCTGTGATTTGTTGACATTTGGAGCAGCTGGCCACAAATGACTCTATGGCTTTGTCCATGTCTGGAAACCACGACACTGTCCGAAGGCGACGTTTCATTGCGGATATTCCAAGATGAGCTCCACCATGAGCTAGGGCCAAGGCCTGTTCTTTGACACCATCAGGAATTAGAAGTTGTGTACCCCTGAGGACATTTCCCCCCCGAGGAGACTGTAAGCTCTGAGAAGACCTTTTTGAACTACCTTAGTTTCTTGGCCTTTGGGAGTACGCCACGATGGATAGCTTTTTTAGATGTGTGAGTGTCTTGTCACGGCTTGTAGCTCCGGAAATTTTCTTCGGATCCAAGGCCTGGCATACGTCACCATTTAGCACGAAATAGATGAGTTTTTCCATTTCTGTAGTTGCTTTGAGTTCCTCCTTGGAGAGGTCACGTAAAAAGGTGTTGCTCTACGGCTGAAGAAATCTGCTGGATTGCATTTCCCCGGTTTCCAGAGGATCGAATAAGAGATATCTTGGTGGCGCAATAGGATCCTCTCGGAGCGGACTGATCCTGGCCTTGTTCCTCGGAATATTGGTACTAAAGGCTTGTGGTCTGTTACCACTGTGACTCGAGGACTTCCAACTAGGTAGATCTTCATTTTTCGTGAGCCAAAATCAACAGACATGGCCTCAAGGTCAATCTGAGGGTAGCGTTTCTCCACTGACGTGGCTGCTCGAGGTAAAGGCCCTGAGGCGAGGAGTGTCTCTTGCAATAAAAGGAATGAAGTCCGAGTTGGACCTGGCCATGTATAAAAAAGAAGAGAGCTCCTCTTTAGATCTGGGGGTAGGGAGGGGCCTCCTTGAGACTACGAATTCTCTCTGGATCTGGTCTTGCCACCTGCGCTGAGACTCTCATACCCCAGAAAGGAATTTCTTCGGCTATGAAGACACATTTTGAAGGGTTTAATGTAATATACCCTTCTCTTGTAGCCTTCGAAGGAATGTGTAGAGAGTACTGTCATGATCTTTTAGGTTTTACCCGCGAAGATAATGTCATCATGCACAGCATGAAGGCCCTCAATATCACTGAAATTGTCCTTGATTGCCTTCATGAACTCCCCCGACGCCGGTTTTGCTCCCATGGGCAATCGCTTAAAACGATAAAGGCGGCAGCCCACCCGAAAGACAATCAAGGGCCTTGACTCCTCTGCAAGGGCGAGCTGGTGGAATGAGGAGGTAAAATCTAGTTTAGAGAAGAAGTTACATCCCACGAGTCTCGCCTTTATCGAATCTATGGTTGGGATTGGAATCCGGCTGTCGATTAGGTTCTTGTTAAGGTTACGAAAATCCACTGTGAATCTGATCTCTCCATCGTCCTTTGGGGCCACCTGAATGTTACTGACCCAAGGCGTTGGACCGTCATAAGGTTCGATGATGTTGTCTTGGAGCATTATATTAATTGCATTGGTTATTTTTACCTCCAGATGAAAGGGAGTATAGCGAGGGGCACTTGCAATTGGACGGTGGTGCTTGCAGAGATGCAGCTTCACCTCATGTCCACAGAGAAGCCCAACTCCACGGAAGACAGATTCACATTCTTGCAGCTAGAATGGCTCTTGGGTTCCATTTTTGGTTACAGCTGAGCACATTCGGGATATGATCGTTTGGTTTACCTCCGGCGCATTAAAAGAAATTATTCCCAACGAAACGCAAGTTTCACAGAAAATAAGCGGCATCATTGGTCTGGAAGGGAGATCACTCACAACGTACCATTTTGTAGCTAAGGTTCTCCCACCCCATGAAGTATCCACTATACCCGCTCCAAGTGGGACAATAGCCACGGAGTCAGCCCCATAAGGCTTGATTTACACGTTAGTGTTTTTCATGGTCTGAATCAAGGAAACCGGCGCAAGTCGTCGCGGGACGACATTTATTTGAGCGCCTGAATCAGCAATGCCTTGAATAGGAGTTCCTGCAAGGTCGACCACTACCTTTGGTGTTACAATTCGTCTCCCTTGAATTGACGTAGGGAATCCATTCAACCAGTGAACATCCTCGTCCGAGGACATACTGGTGTCCTCGGGATCTGAGCGAGCTTCAAGGGCCTTTCCAGCGGCTTTTACATGTTTTGCCTTTTTCCGGCTCGGCTTTGTCGTACTTTGTCTTTCCTGAGCCAGATGCATGGTTTGGGACACGTTGTTGGTACAAATGTAATTTTCCATCTTTGCAGACCGCTTCAAAATGGCCTCGACGTTGACAGGAGGAACAATTTTCTCCCTTGCAGGACACTGTTCCTTGGGATGCTTGTTTTTCGATCAACAATTGAAACACGACCAATCATTCCTAGCCTCCCTCTGTCGCCGAGATTTCTTGGAATAGGGACCACTGAGTCTTAGAGTATCAAACTGGGATTGGACTGCATTCGTCCCATGTTGATGATTACTTTCATTGGCAACAGAAGTAGATGCCATGGCCGAATCTTCGAAAAGACATTCTTCAGAGTCTCTTCTAGTGTCCAATTTTTTTGGATGGCAGCGTCCCAAAGTGTTTGGTTTCTTTTTCCAAGAATTAGTTGGATTTTGGTTGCCATTTTAACCACGTCGCCCTCGTTAAAGTCTGGATTGTTGAAATCGCACAATGAGGCCTTTTGACGACATCTATCGGCGAATCGAGAAAGAGGCTCATCTGGGTCTTGTAAGGATCGGAACTTCACAATGGATTGCCATCGCGAAGACTGTGGCTTGTATTTCCGCCTTAGACCATCTAGAATAACGGAGTACGTCTTTGATTCGTCAGTCCACGCTGATGGGAACATGGAATTGATATCATGAAGTCCGGCTTCGTCGATGAACCACTAGAGTTTTCTTTTCTTCCCTCGGGAGTGCTTCAGTACTGAGGTTTGGCTATCCGGATCAAGGTAACTATAAAGCAGGTAGGCGCACTTGAAAATGTAAACAAAAGGAGTACGTCAGTGATGACGTCACTTGCGAGGCAGAAGAACCTGAGACAGTACATACTCGGCTTTGTCGTACTTTGTCTTTCCTGAGCCAGATGCATGGTTCTAATATTGCCTTCTAAAGAGGCAATTTGATTTAATCATTTCTTGATTACTGGTCTTGAAACCATGGCAATGGTCGAGTGTAGTGTGTACAATTGCAAGCAGATCAATACAGTTACAAAATTTGAATTTTGGTTCTTACTGGATTCAAATGATGGATATTAGGAAAGCCCATCTTTCTGACTTATGAGTGTATTTTTTACAGATGTGAAGGTGTACGTTTGAAATCTGCACAAAAACCTAACTTGTTCTCTTTAAACCCCCAAAAACCAACGCAATATCTAAGAACCAATATATCAATAGGTACTTAAAGCGCTCTGAACTAAACATTGAAAGGAAACTGTATTGGTAGATATTTAGCGGAAACCACATTATCATTTCTTTAAACCTTCAAGTTGCACCAAATAACCAACTGGAATGCCACAACATATTTTAACATACTTTGAATATTTTTTTTCTTTGACTTTTTGTACAAGAATGAAGTAAATAATATGCTTCAAACTTAATTTATTCATTTTGGCCTGTTTGTTCCTAATTCTCAACATCAACTACATTCAAAGTTGCAATCAATGTTTCAAATAATGCAATTTTTGAAAGGAAACTTTCTTTCTTTTAGATTATCTTTTAAATATGCATACATCTAGGATTTTTTTCGCGTTTATCATACAAGGAAGTATTCATGAAAAAAAACACTTGAAGTTTGTTTTAAGTTATAATGCACACCAATCAGAACGATAGAGAAACGAGAAATTTTCATACATTTATTGTGATGTAGAAAAAAATGCTTGTTTTTTTTCTACTAAACATTTATTGACAAAATTTGCCATCTTAAGAAATATTTCAAATTTGGACACTTGGTGGGAGGTTTTTATTATGTGGGGTATCCAAACTTTAGGTAGACTGGGTTTGTAATTCGTTAAATTGGACCATTTTCAGATTGATGCCAAAAATCGAAATAAAGATTGAACTCTTCTGAGTACATGTTATTATCATAACCCGAAATCCAACTTGCTAATCAAATCAGCAACTGCGTTCCTCTCTCTCTCTCTTCTGTCTTTCAAACAGAGACGATTCAAGAATCTTTGGGGTTGGAGGTAAAGTTCTTGGCGTATTTGTAATGAATATAAACTAATGAAAATGTCCATGTCCTTCCTTAATAAAGGTCCATAACTATCGATCTACCGTTATTTTACTGGCAAACGAAGCTGGCGACGAACCCACGCGATTCACCATGGACCTCCATCCCTCAAACGGACCAGAGCCCTTTGTGCCAAGTGACCATGGAGCAGGAGTAGGTCAAGCATTTAAGAGGTGGTTGGAGCGTTTCGAGATCTT